>PVJA010007155.1:19926-69940 GCA_004027025.1 Myocastor coypus | reverse complement strand
TTATATACCTATATGTATTAATCTAAACTGATCCGATGATGAAAATATGTAATATAACCATTGTTAAATTTAAACAATAAAAGAATTGGAAAAAAAAAAAAATAAAATAAAAAAAAAATAAAAAATAAAAAGGAACAAAATAGGGGCCTGCAAGGATGGCTCAGTGGTCTAAAGCGCCTGCTTGGGAAAGCTTGGGCAGTTTCAGGGAAAGCTTGGGCGGCTTCAGGGACTGCAGTTCGATCCCTGGCACCATATGTTGTGCCAGCCCTGCCCTTGGGGCGGGCTGAGCCAGACATAAAAATGAGTGAATAAACAAACAAAGGTTCTGAAACAAGAAAAAAATAAATTTAAAAAAGGAACAAAATAACAACAAAAACAACACATGTGTACGTACAGATGATAGCCTTGTTAATTTCATTTATGAGTATGGTCACTAGTTGCATCCATTTACCTTAAAAGCCTCCATTATCTTTCTTTATATATGAGTAGTACTCCATTATATACAAATATCACACCTACTGTTGATTTCTGCTGGCCTACTGAAAGCAATAGTTAATACTTGTTTCTCTCTTTCCTTTTAATTTGTGGTAATTTTTGACCAATTTTGCATGCTTATATCTGATAATCAGGACAACTAATTTGTTTTTTTTAATTTTTATTCATTTCAATGAGAAAAAAGATAAAACAGCAATGAAATAGTTTCATTTACAGCAATTAATACATTGTATATTTTCTTCATAGTATTCAGTCAGAGCATAAGATGCAGACATGATATGTTGTCTGAACAAAATTAGTGTAAACTTTTATTCTCAGTGAACCAAGAGAAAGTAGCTGTATATCTATTTTAACTCCCTGAGGTGTGTGTGTGTGTGTGTGTGTGTGTGTGTGTGTGTGAGTGAGTGTATGCGTGTGTATTTTTCCTTCCTCTTGTTTCCTTTTCCACAACTGTCCTTTACTTACACTTTTGTGAAGTTAGTAATGCATGATACAAAGTTGCTTAGCATCTGCTAGCTAACCTTAACCAGACAGGATGTTCATCTCAAGAGTGAGGTGGCTTGTTTGCTTTAGGCATGGGGGAAGTCTCACCTACATACATGTGATCAATTTCCTAGCTTTGTGGAAAACTATTATCCTGGAGTCCATACTAGTAGTGGGTTATCAGTATAATTGGCAATGTTGGAGGTTGTTGACTTGAGCCTTTTACAGCTCAGCATATTGATATGGCTTTACTTTTTATACCTCATTGCTGAACTTTTCTGCTGGATGGTTAAGACCAAGATAAAGCAAGACTTCTATAACAAAAAATGTAACTTTTGTATCTGACAAAGTCATTCAAATCCCTTCAGGATTTACCCTGAAACTTTGTTCATTAGTTTTTAGATTTTTTTGTCAGTGTTGGCCACTGCTTGACTAATTTGTTCTGTGAAAGCCTGAGAGAATGTTTTCTCTCTAGTTGACTCTCCTTAGGCACACTATACATCATCAATCATTTTCCTCTGTAGCCCCATAACCACCTTGAATAGAAAATTTGGGACACCACAGAGTTATAGAATATCACAACATATGCAGAACAACTAACTTGAAGACAAAAATGTGCAATATAACAAACATTGTTGAGTTCTTATAATTTTCTTTAGACATATAGTACCAGCCCCATCCCCAGGTCATGCTGAGCCAGCAATTGAGATGTGGTAAGGTGGTGTGTGCCTGTAATTCCAGCTCTTGCAAGTCTGTAAACAAATGAATCGGGGCCCAGCAGGACGGCTCAGTGGTCTAAAGCGCCTGCTTGGGAAAGCTTAGGCGGCTGCAGGGACCGCAGTTCAATCCCCGGCACCACATGCTGCGCCAGCCCTGCCCTCAGGGCAGGCTGAGCCGGCCATAAAAATAAACAAATAAACAAACAAAAGTTCTGAAACAAGAAAAAATAATAATAATAAAAATAAAAAAATAATTTATTTTAAAAAAATAGACGAATCACTGTCATGGTTTATGTCTAGTTTTCCCCTCAAAGCCTCATGCAGTCATGGGGTGGGGACTTCTATAGATTGAGACTTGACTCATGAGTCACTGGGATTATGTTATTTAGTACTGATCTAGAGTTTGAGACTTAATCCATGATCCCTGGGATTATGTGGTTTAGGATTATGGGCATGGCCTAAGGCAAATAGTCTGAGGCAGAGAGCCTAAATGTAATATAAAGAGAGAAAGAGAGACAGACTATGCTGTTGCTCTCTGCTCCCCTGTTTGTTCTGTTGCCTCTGTCGCAATTGTTGCTGTTCCACCACCATGAACTGCTGCTCTCTTCCATGTTCTCTCCAGCCTTGGGCCAGCTGAATATGGACTGAGACCTCCAGTAATTGTGAGCTAAATAAACCTTGCCTTCCTTCATTTTGAGTGTTGGGTATTTGTCCCAGCAACGAGTAAAAAGTAACTAAGACAGAATTTGGTATCAGAGAAGTGGGGTCGTTGCTGTGACTAACTTGACCAAGTGGATTACAAGCTTTAAGGAATGGCTTACGGGAAGAGATAGGAAAGCTTCAGAGATGTCGCCTACAAGCAAAGCACTGGAAAAGTCTCGGCTGTTCTGTTTGGCAGATTCTGGTCAGAGATCAGGCGAGAAGACTGGCTTGAAATCTGGCTATGAAGAATGGTTTATGAGCAGAGATTGGAAATGTTTGGAAAGGTCGTCCATTTGCGAAGAGCTGGAAAAGCTTCTGCTGTTCCGCAGAGGAGATTCTGGTCATAACTTAGACTAGAAGACTGACAGAAGGCCCGCCTGTAAAGACCAGGCTGAGGAGGTTTCTGCTGGGAAAAAGGACAGTATTGATCATTGGACTGCAGATTATTTGTGCTATGGATTGGCTGAAAGTCTTTCAGAATTTTGCTTGCTCCCAAAGATTTTGCCTAAGACTGAGATTAAGCATGGCAGATTGGTTAATCTTTCAAGAGATATTGCAAAGCAGCGAATTATTGGGGCAGTGGCATGGTTGTTATTGATGGCTTTTAGCCAAATTTATGTTGAAAATCAAGAGCAAAGAGCCAAGAGGGATGATTTAAAATGTGAATTTGGCCAGGAAGGAAGCACCAGGAACACCGTGGACTGCAAAGATAAAGCTGAAAGGACCTCTATTGCTGGGAAGGAACCAGAGAATCAAAAAGTTGGCCTGAGGGCATCACAGGAAACAGCAGCTCTCCACCCTTTGCAGCCCCAGAATTGCAAAGGATAGTGTCTTGGCCTTGAGAATAAAGCCACAGATACCTAAGTACCAGAATGACGGCAGTGGCCAAACTAGGTTCCAAAATGGTACCAGCATGGAGAATTTGTTTTTAGGAAACAAGGTCAGAGTGTTCATCAGTCCAGGAACTCCACTCCTACAACCAAGAGAGAAGGAAGCCATCTACTGCTCCATTTGGCAGCAACCTTTGGCGTCATCCACATAGACATATGCAGAATGCGGGAGTTCTGAGGTTAAGAAGATTTCCACCTTGATTTTGGAAGAAGGCCTGGGAGGCCAGGCAGGGTGCTCTTGAGAGGGCAGTGTGTGAAGCAGAGAGTGAGAAGTCTATTGCATGGAGACTCCAGAAGTTTGGAAAAATCAGGAATGTGGATCATGTAAAGAGGGAGCAAAGCCGGCCTAAGAGGGAAGCCATGGAAACTATCACCAAGAGTGCCTTAGGGACAGAGCTGCACAGAGCCCATGGCTCAGTGCAGACTGTTTCAAATGTTCCAGTTGGAACTATGGGATTTAATGTTTACCCTGCTGGGTTTTGTACATGTGTTGGTCCCAGTGTTTTGTATTCCCCTGTTGTATGCAACTTTTGGAATACTAATGTTTATCTAATGCCTTTGAATGTTGGATATGTTTAACTTTTCAATTGTACAGGGTCTCACAGTTGAGAATTTGCCTTGGATCTTGGAGAAGTCTTGGGATTTGGACTTTTCAGCAATGCTGCAACTGTTGAGACTTCAGCAACTCTTCCAGATGGACTAAAATGTCTTTTGTAAAAAGGGATATGTATGAGACTTTGGAAGTATAGGGGCAGAATGTTATGGTTTATGTCTAGTTGTCCCAAAGCCTCATGCAATTATGGGGCAGGACTTCTATAGATTGAGACTTGCCTCATGAGTCACTGGAATTATGTGATTTAGTACTGATCTAGAGTTTGAGACTCGATCCATGATCCCTGGGATTATGTGTTTTAAGTACTTCTGTGATTATGGGTGTAGCCTAAGGCAAATAGTCTGAGGCAGAGAGCCTGAATGTAATATAAAGAGAGATAGAGAGATAGACTGAAGCTGTTGCTCTCTGCTCCCCTGGTTGTTCTGTTGCCTCTGTCTAAATTGTTGCTGTCCTGCTGCTATGAACTCTCCGCCCTGTTCCACTTAGCCTTGCGCCAGCCAAATGTGGACTGAAACCTCCGGTAACTGTGAACTAATAAACCTTTTCATCCTTCATTTTGAGTGTCGGGTATTTGTCTTAGCAACGAGAGAAAAATAACTAAGACAATCACTATGAGTCCGATCTAGTTCCCTGAGCACCCAGTAGAGCCTTCCCTAAAATACATCATCATCAGCATCATCATTTTGTTTAGAGAAATTCTGAATCATTTCTAACATATTTTTAATTTTTTTGTATTCTCTTTAAAAATAAAAACTAAGAATTTTCCAAAATATCACACCTTTAAAAAAAAGTTTCTTTAAGTAAGAAAGTAATAAAAATGAAAGTAAGTACGTAACATGGTGCTTTGGATACATTTTTATTGTGGCCACATGGCCGCAAAATAATACCATTAATCATGGAGAGATTGTTTCTCACAGAAACTTTTACAGAGTGTCAGAGGCATGCTGGAAAAAACAGATAGAGGGAGAAGACAAGAGGAGAAAGGAGAAAGCGGAGGAGGAGGAATAAGGGGAGCAAGATGAGCAAGAGGGGCAGGAGGGCAAAAAGGAGAAGGAGGACAAAGAAATAGAGGGCGGAAGTTTTAGTCCTACACAGTACTTCTCATATTTAAATCATTACCTTCTCAAATGCCAAAAAAAGAAATAGCCTTTGCAATTCAAAATCTACTTTGGTGCAAAATCTATTTTGAGCTCCCAGTGGGATGGCTCACTGGTCTAAAGCACCTGCCCGCGGCTGCAGGGACCACAGTTCGATCCCTGGCACCACATACTGCGCCAGCCCTGCCCTCAGGGCAGGCTGAGCCAACCATAAAAATAAATAAATAAATAAATAAATAAATAAATAAATAAATAAATAAATAGACAAACAAACGAAAGTTCTGAAACAAGAAAAAAAATTTTTTTAAATCTATTTTGGTGTTGGCAAGATGGCTCAGCAGTCTAAAGTACCAGCTTAAGCAAGTTTAGGCAACCACAGGGATCATGGTTCAATCCCTGGCACCATGTGCTATGCCAGCCCCACCCCCAGGGCAGGCTGAGCTGGCCATAATATAAATAAAGTTTTAAAAATTTTATTTTGTGTTATTTGAAGGATTATTTTTTGTCTTTTTTTTTTTTTTTTCATCTTTTTGAGACAGGGTCTCACTATGTAATTCGGACTGACCATGAGCTCACTTTTGTAGCCCAGGTTGGTTTCAAACTCACACCTATCCTCCTGCCTCAGCCTCTCAAGCACTGGGATTATAGGCATGCACCACCATAAGCTAATTTGTTTAATTAGATTTGCAAATAGTATCACTTTATTAATCATCATCTCCATGAAGATAAAAATAAAAGTAACAAATGAAAAAGTTTCCTGACTCTGGAGTAATTTACCTTTAAATATTGAAATTTAAGTATACAAGGGGGTTTCTGGGATGATGGCAGAGTGATGAGCAGCAGGCAAGGAGACTTGGTGTCCAGAATATGGAATAAAGCCATATGAGAGGCCAGCGAATTGGCTCAGTGGACTAAGTGCCTGCTTAGGAAAGCACAGGAAACGGAGTTCAATCCCTGGGGCCACCTGCTGCTCCAGTCCAGTCCCTGGGAGCACTGAGCCAGCCACTAAGACCAAGCGTGGTGGTTCATGCCTGTATTTTCAGCCCTGGGGAGGCTGAAAACAGGAAGATCACTGCAAGTGTGAAATGTCTAATAGGACCCAGTAGCAAATACAAAAAGAGAGAGAGAGAGAAAAAAAAAACAATGTGAGGGGAGAGAAAAAGAAGGAAAGAGAATCCCCATGACCTAGGAAGAATCTGAGATGAGAATTGAGGCCCATCATGATAATGAAGAGAGAAATTTCAGTCCAGCAGGAGATGGCAGGTGGTGTTTGCTTCCTGAGTCTGACTCGACCTTATAGCGGGGCACTTGAAACCTACCTGTGCATCGTGACTACAGGTAATCCCAGAGGCCTCTCTAGACAAATGCACCAATGGAATGGAGCACTGGAGGCAGGGCCCAGGGAGTCATTTAGGGATATATAGAAGTCGGTTTTCTGGGAGCTCTCCTGGGAAAGGGCTGACTGAGCATGGAATTCCAAACTGCTCCATCTGGCAGTTCACTGTGGGCATAAGGAAACCACTTCACAGTGGCAGAAGGCATACCAATTGCCACAGCCGGCATGAACCTAGTTTCAGCCTCATGGCCAGAAGCCAACCTGAAATTCAGTGGAAGTAAAGATGCAAGCATATTGGGATAATCCACTACAACACCATAAAGCTACACCTGATTTGCTGAGTTTAATCCACACAGATCTAGACTTTGTCTACCCATGTTGTGTACAAGAGCGACAGAGACACAACTTAAAGTGAACATTTTTATTTTCTGTTTTTTTTTTTCCTTTTTCAATGGATACAGAGTCTCACTACACAGGTCAGACTCATAGTGAACCTCCTATCTCAGCCTCCCCAGCACTTGGAGGACTGGGGCAGCACACCCAGGGTTCTGGGGCTGGCACTGCATGTGGTAGTGGGGATTGAACTTGGGTCCTTGGGCTTCTCAGGCACGCACTTAGACTGCTCAGCTATCTCCCAACCTGCTTTTCTCTGTTTTATTTGTTTTTGTTGTCTTTTATTTTTCATCGTTTGTTCTTGATTTTACATGAATGAGAGCATAATTTTTAGGGATTTTTTTGTTGTTGTTATTGCTGTGTTTTGTTCCTGACTTATATTTCTTCCTTCTCTCCTTCCCTCCTGTCTTACTCACCTGTTTTCCAAAACTTATGTGATCTTCCAGACTAATCTCTAATCTTTTCCTCTTCTGTTTCCCTAGTACTCCCCTAATCTCTTTCTTTTTTCTCCCCTGAATGTAAAATTGCTATAATAGGGCATATTTACTGCATATATGTTTCTGGATTGTTTTTCATTTAGTAAAATGAAAACCTAGTTCATAAATGTAATGGTGACAAATTAGAAGTTACTTCAGTGTCATTTTCTGGGCTGTGTTTTATGCTACCATTATTGCTGACTGTACCACGTCTGTCAAACTGACATAATTGTTATAACGAATGGCACTTTCCAGAATACAAGAGTGAGGTTACCTAAGGATTATAAAAAAGTGCACAGAACCAGGGTCTTGGTCAGAGTGGCTGCAAATTCCTGTCCCAAGTCTTTTGAAGAGGTTAGATATTGCAACAGATTCAAAAACCAAAGCCAGTGCTCCTGGAAGACACTTCTGAGAAGTAGTTATTTCCTAGGAATAAAGATACTGGCCATATATAATTTACAAACTTCACCTGGGAATTAAACCAAAAAAAAATAAATAAATAAATACAAAATCAGAAGATATCTAAACAGGATATAATAACACAGCTCTCCAAAGGCAAACTCAAGGGGCATCGTGCGCCACAATCCAGCAGTGTAATGCCTGCATTCCACAAAGTCGTAGTAGTGGAAGTAACAGAGCAGATGCGTAAGGTTCTGGAACACTTAAATTGGAAATAATTCCTCAGTGGATGCCAATGGAATTTTAAATTCCACTGAAAATATACACAGCAGAATGCGCCAAGGCCTGGACAAAATCTCAGCTATAGAAATCATAGCCATTAACAACATGAGGGAGCAATTTCTTAAAAATATAGCAAGGGACCATGAGAAAGCAATTCATATATCTCTGTATGTAAGCAGAATGGTTTGAAAAGCATGCTTATTGACTCTAGAGAACATACATATTTTTTTAAATATGAGCTTTAAAAAATGATGAAAATTATATAGTCTAAACATAATGATATAAGAATCAATGAAACAAATTCAAAACCTGGCCTTGGGGCTGCACACCTGTAACCCAGTTCTAGGGAGGCTGAGAACAGGAGGATCACTACAGGCAGAGCTGCATAGTAAGATGCTGCAATAAATACATTTAAAAAAAAGATATCTAGGAAATTTTAAATTCCATTGAAAATATACACAGCAGAATGGGCCAAGGCCTGGACAAAATCTCAGCTATAGAAATGATAGCCATTAACAACATGAACAGAACGACTTCTTAAAAATAGCAAGGGACCACGACAAAGCAATTCATGTTTCTTTGTATATAAGCAGAGTGGTCTGAATAACTGTACCAGGGATTTCTCCTGCTCTGTGGAAAGGAGCACTCAATGCTTTAAAAAAAAATAGTCTTCTTTATTCAATCTTTCCCTTTTACTCACTTCTTAATTTTTTATGACTTTTTTCCCTCTTCAAATTTTGCATGCATATATCTGGTAGTCTGAACAACAAATTTGGAGAGAGCTCTAAACAATACAATGAATATTGTCAAATTGATATGTATAAAAGATGCTGTGAAATAGGTATACAATGTTCAGCAGAAAAGGGAACTAAGAGGCGGGGAGGAAGAAAGGAAAAAAATTAGAAAAGAAGGAAAAATATAAGCAAGGTTTCGGTAAATAAGGAGAAGTAGCAAGGTTGAAGGGTGTGTAGATGAATGTGAAAAAATCTATATCATATAAAGGTACAAAATCCCTATGATTAATGTTATTATATATATATATATATATATATATATATACTTAAAATGTACCAATAACTTTAGTCAATAAAAAAGAAATGAAATTATACATAATTACAAGAATTAAGAAAACTTTAATAAAGGTAAAATAAATTAGAAATTCTAAGATTTTGTACATGTACTCACTGTGCAAAACTTAACCAGAAAAGAATAATTAAGAAGTTAACATTAAATGCTTCCTTTAATTCCACTAGTGGTAAAGATTGACTCCAAAGTATGAAAAAAGATTTTCAAGCCTATCCCAGTACATACATAGGGAATTCTTAGTGGGCTTTTCTAAATTTTTTATTCTAGCCGGGTGTGGTGGCACACGCCTGTAATCCCAGCACTCGGGAGGCTGAGGCAGGAGGATTGGTGCGAGTTCGAGACCAGCCTGGGCTACAAAAGTGAGCTCAGGACCAGCCTCAACTGCATAGCGAGACCCTGTCTCAAAAAGACAATAAATAAATAAATAAATAAATAAATAAATAAATAAATAAATTTTTTATTCTATTCTACATAATTCACTCAGAACCCTGTTAGAGGAGGATTTTCTTTTCAGTAAATGAAGATACATAATATCATTTTTAGAAATTACAGTTTTCCAGAATACAAATACCAAAAAAAGTTTTTTGACCAATGCATGTGTGCCAGTTATTTGTCAGCTATCGTGATGTTGCTATTCCAATATTTAAATCGTCTCTAATATTTATGGAGTCATTTCCTGAGAATAACTTCAGGAAGTGAAATTTTGTTTTGTTTTGTGTGTATTTTAGGGAAGGGTCTACAGGGTATTCAGCAACACCCTACTAGATCAAAGTCACAGTGATCCACTTGTTTACAACCTCCCAAGAGCCAGGATTACAGGCACATGCCACCATGCCCTGTCTCAATTGCCATCTTCAGTGTTCCTGGCATCTAACTCCCGGCCCTTGCACCTACTTGAAGGTGCTTTAATCTGCTGAGCTATTTGGCCAGCCCAGGAAGTGAATTTTTTAGATGATGGTGCACACAAATTCTTATATAGATTATCAGAAAGTTGTATCAATTTATATAGTCATTGCAGTTCTGCACCCTCGGTTTTGCTAATATATCTTTAAAACATGTACCTAAGTATTTTTAACTATCATCATTGTATTAGTTTGTTGTTTCTTTTGTAGAAAGATCAAATATCTTTTTATTTGCCCATCTGCATTCCCTCTCATGAAGTGTTGCAGTGTTTTGTTTTGTTTTGCTTTGTTTTTTGGTGCTGTGGTTTGAATCTAGAGCTCTGTGCATGCAAAGCACGTGCTCTGCTGCTCCGCCATAGGCTCACCTACCAGTAGTGAAGGTTTCCCATGAGGCTGTGCATTTCTGTAGTATAGGAAAAACAAAATTCTCCCCAAGTGCTCTGAAGATCTGGCCTAAGTACAACAGCACAAGTGTGTAGACGTACAGCATCTGGCTAGACCACAGCTGCATCTGATTGCCCTATAAGCTGTTTGGAATCAGTTACTTACAAATTAGCCTATTTTATTCACACTTCTTCACCACTAACTTGACAGGCAGTTCTTAAAGAGAGGAAAAGTGTGACTCTAGTCTCAACTTTTTAAAAAAGCATTTCACAAGTGAAGGTGTCACTCTCAGAATTTCTACATAGGTTTTTTTTTTAGTTTCATTAATTTTAATGAGGAAAAAATAACAATGAGACAGTTTGAAAAGAGGTTAGTAGGACAGCCACAATAATTAATACAATGTATATTGTTGTCTTCATAGTAGTTGTTCAGACTATAAGATGCAGACATGATAGCCTTTCTAAACATTATTAGTACATATACTTCTCATTGAACTAAGAGAAAGTAGCTGTATACATAGTCCAATAGTCCATAATAGTAATGGGTTATCAACAGAACAGGGAATGTTAGAAGCTGTTGACTTGAGGTTTTTACAGCTCAGTATGTTAATATGGATTACTTTTTTTTTTTTTTTTTGAAATTTAAAGAAAGAATATATTGAAGGTCTAAAAAAACAATTCCTAAAAGATTGACTTTTCCAGAAAACTGTAGCTACACAATGCATTGCGTCTATCATGTTAAAACATGCATTAAACACAAATAAAAAACCATGAAACAATTCACCACCTTTCAACAACTTGAGCAAAGGTAAAATGCCTAAGGAACAACATGGATGACTTGTAAAGGAAGGGCTCTTTAAGCACCATTAAAAAAAAAAAAAAAAAGCACAAATGGATGTGTGTGTTCAGTTATATACACTCAATTGGACATTTGGCACTAGCAATCAGAGCATTTTGTCATATAGCATTAACACGTATTATAAAAGTGCATAGTGTCAAAGGAATAGAACCACCAGCATTCAAAAGCAGCTTTGTCAACTAGGCAATAAAACACTCCACCACGTCTCTCTGTTGTCCATCACTGAATACGCTGGTAGCAACTTTGAAATAAAAAATAAGAAAAAGAAAAAAGGAACTGTAACCCCTTTTATTTTCTGTTTAAAATCAAACAAAACAAACATTAACTCTGTCATACACTAACATCTTCAAAGTACAACATTTGTATAAGAGAAAGACTAGGAAGAAAAACATGTCGACAGAGATCCCAACGCCAGTGTGTGTGTGTGCCTCACACTGCTTTCTTTTTTTTTTTTTTTTTTTTTTTTTTTTTTTTTTTTTGGCTTTTTGAGACAGGGTCTCACTGTGCAGTTCAGGCTGGCTTTGAGCTCACTTTTGTAGCCCAGGCTGGTCTCGAACTCGCAGAGATCTTCCTGCCTCAGCCTCCCAAGTGCTGGGATTACTGCTTTCTGATGGTACTCAGGAGGGGCCGCTTCATAATCACTGGCACTAAACAAAGTTGCCGAGTTCTTCACCAGACACTTGAGGAAATCATGAAGGTAATTCAGTAATAAAACAAGGCTCTTCTCAACCAGAGGTGTATAGGCCAACATTGCTCCAACTCGTGCAAATAATCTCAGTCGATGTGGTGCTCCACACACCTGGGACGAGGGTGCATCAAGGTGATCAGCAAGGATCTCAGCCTACTGTGGTCTCTCAAATTTGTAGAGGAGCTGAGTGCCCAGCGTCATGCTGAAGTATTCTTTTATTCCTGCTACAACCTCATTAACAGCATACTCCTTATTATCTGTGTTTCCTCTATATTTCTTATAATTTGCATAGTCTTCTAGAATGGAGCCCACATTCTTCTTGACAGGAAGATAAAAGAGCTGTTTCTGTCTGGTAATCAGGCCCCAGTCGTCAACAAGCCATGGCTTTAGCTCCTCAGGGATGTCTACTTTAACTTCAACTCTGTTCATAAATGTTTCTTCATTTTCAACAGTAGGATCAACCCGGGGCCTCAGCCCGAGGAGGCTGAGGTGTCTCACTGGTACTGCCACCATCTCCACTACCAGGTGCTTTTTGCTTGTTCTTTTTAGTTTTCACTTCCACATTTTTCTGTTGCAGACCAGAAGTCTTCTTTCCTGGAGCAGCCCCTCTCATCTTTCCCTCTGCATACTGTTCCTGATTGGCTTTTTGAAGTTCACGCTGTTTCTGCAGATTGGTGTCCACATACTTGAGCACTCTGCTTTCTGGAACCCACTCATTCCAATTTATATTCCAACCACTGTAGTGTCTAAAATATTTTACTTGTTTGCCCTTTATGGCAACCTTTACACACTTTGCTTCATAAAGAAGAGGGCCATGAAAGCACAGTATTCGTTCACCCTCCTAGGACTTGGGCTTTGGGTCCTGCTTGGGCACCATTTATAAGTGATTCGCCACCTCCTTCTCCCATCACCCCCCACTACCGCCCCCTACTCTCTTCCCCACCCAAGCTCACATCAGACGCGCCATCAGGCAGAGCCACTCTACACCCTGGGCCCAATTTGCCAGGGCCAGCAGACCTCACAGCGCCACAACCGCACCAATATGGATTTACTTTTTTATACTTCATGGCTAGACTTTTCTGCTGGATGGTTAAGACAAAGTTAAAGCAAGACTTCTACATAGGTTTTGAGCACACTTTTCTTCACAATCTCCTCTCTTGCTTCTGACTGCCACTGGATTGGTGATAGTAATGTTAATGACTAACTGAGCACTTACAGGGCAACTAAAGGTAGAGTGACCCCCTCTCAACCATTTCAAAGTAATCTGCGGGTAAGTAGAGGCCTAGTATCTTCATGCTATGTGGACACTGTGTCTCCTCACCCAGCTGTGTTGATGTTATAGTTTATGCCTAGTTGTCTCCCCAAAACCTCATGTAATCATGGGGCGGAGACTTCTAGAGTTGGGACTTGATTCATGATACACTGTGCTTATGTATTTTAGTACTGATGGGATTATGGGTCCTGAGTACTTTGGGGATTATAGGTGTGGCCTAAGGCAGATAGGCTGAGGCAAAAGAGCCTGAATGTAATATAGAGACAGAGAGGCAGACTCTAGCTATTGCTCTCTGCTCCCCTGGCTGGTCAGTTGCCTCTGTCACCAGATGGTTGCTGTTCCACTGCCATGAACTGCTGATCTCTGCCATGTGCCTCTCTGCCTTGAAGCCAGCCGAGTATGGACTGAAACCTCCAGTAAACCTTTCCTTCCTTCATTTTGAGTGTTGGGTATTTTTCCCAGCAATGAGTAAAGAGTTACTAAGACAGTTCACCTCGAGAGGCTCCTACAGAGGCTATGTGTGGACACTCTCCTGCTTCATGCCTGAGTAGTCATCATTCTGGTCACACTCCTGACAAGTTGTAATTGTGACAATGGCAAAAAAAAAAAAAAAAAAAAAAATTATTGAAGATTTTTAAAAACCTACATTATATATGTTTTAGCTTTTTGATGTACTATTTTTAGCCTACTTAGTTTCAATTTTTTTAAATAATTCTGCCTCATCTGAAAGAAAGGAACTAAACAGCATATCGCCCTGGGGTAAGAGCCCTGCACAGCTTCTGTTACTGGTCTTACTCTTCCCACACCAGACAGAAGAAGCAGCCAGAGAGCTTATTTTCCAGGTTTCCAAAAATATTGCTTCTGGAAAACCCTGAGAAAATCAGAATTCACAGAGGAAAATCCCATTCGCCTGCCATTCTCACTTGTGTCATTACCTTAAGGCTCTAGCCAGACTTAATCGCCTCCTGGGGCTTCTTTGTTACAAGAAAAACCCATGCAGAATAGTCTTCTCCCTTTCCAAAATCCCATTTTAACTAGACCATGCCTGTTTTTGCAGACATCTCTTTTGGAAGCAAAGTAAACAGCAATTACAACTCACTCCCATCACCTCTCCCATGGAAAAATAGGTAGAAACATTTGCAGAATACTATACCCTTGGTTAAAATTTGCTGCCTAAGATACACCTCTGTGCCAAGATTTCTTTGATATTTTTGCTACCCCCTTAGAGGGAACCAAATTCTCTCTGTTCAATTGGTCTTCCTTTCAACCTGGGAAGTTTCAGGACAGCTAAAGGACTTATAGTTGGTGCCCTCATTCTCTTTATTCCTTCCTAGGGAATGGAAATTACATATGAGGAAAGACATTGGATAATGAAACTGCGAATAAATAATTTCCTTCAAATCTAAATGCACTTTTTAAAAAAATTAATTACTTAACTAAAACTTATGGCTAGAAAAGCACTTAATTTGGATGTTTCATTGAATTGTCTGAGAAAGGAAACCCAAGAGAAAGAGGAAAGGAGCAGTTTCCTTCATTATGCAGAGGAGTAACAGAAAAAGCAGCAGTTTTCTTTTACTATAAACAAAGCCTGATTTTGGAGTACTGAATCCCAAGCACATGAAGGTTCATTTTAACTTCATGGACGACACTACTGTATCTGTTTATTCATGTGACTTAGTTTAATTGCTAATTCAGTGTTGTTCCTGAGGTACTTAAAATTCAGTAATAAGAATTCACATAATGAAGTATTATGTAGACTAATTAATGAATATATAATGCCACATAATACCACATAAAGTTATTGTAAATACCAACTGTTATCACTATACATGTCAGACTTCATTTTGCTTCTGAGTCCACTGAGCTGGGTACCTAATTCTATATTCACTATTTCATTTACTTTATGCTGGTGATCCTCCGTTTTTTCCTAGCTTCTCAGTATAGTCACCTTCTACTTAGGAGAAAATCATGGAAAGAACCTTAGTTTTCATTAAGAAAAAATATATATTGAATTTAAATGAGAGCTATGGGGCCCGGCAGGATGGCTCAGTGGTCTCAAGCGCCTGCTTAGGAAAGCTTAGGTGTCTGCAGGGACCCTGGCACCACATGCTGCACCAGCCCTGCCCTCAGGGCAGGCTGAACTGGCCATAAAAATAAATAAATAAACAAACAAAAGTTCTGAAACGAGAAAAAAAATGAGAGCTATGCCATTTAATGGCTCTCTGATGTTTTCTCAAGCTTTTGGAGCTCAGTATGATGAATTTTTAAACAACAATAGTAAAATACAAAAATTAAGCACATATTTGTTGAGTGCATGACATGTCCTACGCCCTGCACAGGATGAGAGGCTTAGCGAGCAACACCACATGGAGACTGCTTCCAGGAAACTTGGGGGAGGGCCCATGTGGGCCAGCCATGAGGAAGACAGAGACAGTTACCATGGAAGCACATGAAGGCATCAACTTAAGCATTGTGGGCAATATTAAACTAACTGTTGTTTACAGAGCAGTGACACTATGCCTAGCTCATAGTAGACACAGTACTAAGAAATATTGGTTAATCCCTTTTCCATTATATTGAATTGCTAAAAAGTATAAAAGATCACTGAATGTCAAATGTAGATTATATGGGTACATAGATGGTTTTGCAGGCACCAGATTTCCTTACACATGAACTTGGCCTTCTTTATCTATAGTGTAGATAGACCTCTCATACGTGATTCTGCTTGAGAGAATAACTTTTAAACTATTAATCTGTCTATATCCACAAGTTAAGAAGGAGTAAACAATTTAATGCTATATTTGTAAACTTAGAGTTAACACTTTCGTTTGCAACAAAACTTACTTCATCCTTTTAAACTGTAATTCAAGGGGGCCGGCGAGATAGCTCAGCCCTCTAAAGTGCCTGTTTAGGCAACCACAGGGATCACGTCTGGATCCCTGGCCCCACATGCTGTGCCAGTCCCACCCTTAGGGCAGGCTGAGCCGGTCATAATATAAGTAAATAAAATAAATAAAGTTTAAAAAAATAAACTGTAACTCAAATAAGTAAAATACACCTAATATAAAATTTACTAAATAATTAATTTCAATATGATCAACTACATTTGCATAAGTGGATAATCAACTTCTAGAAGATTTTCATTTTATAAAACTGAAACTCTACTCACTAAGCTCCACCTCATGAATCCCTTACCTTACTCCCTGGAAATCACCTTTGTTTCTGCATCTATGAATCTGAATATTCCAGATTCCTCATCTACGTGATATCATATAGCATCTGACCTTCAAAACCACCACATTGCACTCAGCATTATATCTAAGGTTCATTCATACTGTTTCATGTTAGAATTTTCTTGCTTTATAAAGTCAAATAGTATTCCAGCATCATACCACATTTTGACTAGCCTGTCATTCAGTAGTCAACACTTGGATTGCACCTTTCTTTTGACTTTTAATAATAAAGTTGCCATGAACCAGGTATACAAATCCATCTTCAGGAGTTGATTTCAATTCTCTTAAACATAACCCAGAAATGAAATTACTGAGTGATATGATGATTTTATTTTTGTGCTTTTCATTAATCTTCATGCTGGTTTCCATAGTATCCCTATCACTTCACATTCCTATCTGTAGTATACAATGCTTCTAATAGTATAATGAACACTTACTTAGTTTGCTAGTAGTGATTTTTTATACTGACCATCCTAATGGGTATGAAATGATAATTCATTTTGTTCGGTGTCCTTAATAATTAGTTATGTTAATCATGTTCTTCATGTTTACTATGTTTATTGGCACTTGTATATTTTAGGAAAATAGTTATCTGTCCACTTTTAATTAGTGTACTTATTTATATATTTAAGTTGAAGTTCTTCACTCAGTGATAATATTATACCTTCAGAATGCACATGATTTATAAACATTTTATCATGTTACTTAGGTTGCTTTTCACTTTCTCTGTATATGACACAGAAGCTTTGTTTGTATGTCCAGCATATTTATTTTTACTTCAGAATCCTTCATTTTTAGAGTTACACTCAAAAAAGTTGCAAATATATCTTACAGTTCTTAAATCCATAATAAAAAATAAAGTAGTAAGTTGCAATGGAAGGTGCTACTTTCATATTTTTTGTGATACTGGGGACTAAATATTTTCATAATTAATTACATAAAATTTTTGATAAGCAAGAAGCAGTGGAGTCTCATATTTAAAGAAAAAATAACTTGCTCCCTCATTCAGTCTTTTACTAATGCATTTTAAGAAGATATAAGCCTGACTTCGTGATGATCTTGGCTGGCAGCCCTCTAACACAAGAAGCAAAGACTCTAGAACAAGAATGGGGTGAGAACATTCTAGTAGCTCAGAGACCTCTGCTTGGAGAAATGACCCCCACTGTTACACAAAATAGAGCCGTCTCCTGGCAGTTGAGTTCAAATAGAATCTGTCACTGACTTTAATTAAAGTCAAAAGTACTAAAGGTTGAATTCAACGCCTTCACATTGAGATACATTCCCAGTATTTTATCATATTTTCACATTTTTGAGCCAGGTCTCAAAATGTTGCTAAAATGCTGAAGGCTAGGCTAGAGTTTGTCAATCCTTTTGCCTCAGTCTCCCAGAGAACTAGAAGTGCAGGCGTGTAAATACATGGCCAACTTCAAGTGAACTATTTGAGAAATACTCATTCTGGGCAGTCCATTTTTGGCTCACTAAGGCATGGAGCTAAATATGGAAGGACTTATCCAAATCAAGATGTTTTGCGTCACATTTCTGAATGGTAGAAACTATGTGGATTGACAAGTTGCGAGTGGTCACAGGGGTGGCAGAGTTCTTACTGACAGCAGAGCTACCCTGAGTCACCACAGAATAATCTTGACATCAATTGCTAAACATTAAAATGTGCAGCTGTGAAATTCAATTGAGATTATAGAACTCTGGCTTGTAGAAGTATAAGGAGAGTTAAGGCTCAGGAGTACACCACCACCATAACAAGAATGCTTAGGGTCAGCCAGATATCTCAGCAGATCAAAGTGCCTGCTTAGGCAGATGCAGGGAGGGGTTTCCATGCCCAATGATCTGTGCCTGCCGGACCCCAGGGTCCTCTGAGAAGTGACTGAGGCTGGGCATGTAGTGGCATGTGCCTATTATCCCAGTGTTTGGAAGGCTGAAAACAGGAGGATCAGTAGGAGTCTGATCTGTGTAGTGAGACCCTGTAGACCTTGTATTAAATACATAAAAGTAAATAAATAAATAGAACGTTGACATTTTTGACTTATTCATGCCGAGCACATCTTCCGGTTTCTGATACTGTTTTTCTTTCTAAAAATAAAGAATTTAGATTTTCTAATTGATTAATTAAACAACTATAAATACATAACTGTATAAAAAACTATGTAGATGTTACCATTTGTGTTTTACTTTCAAGGGGGTGATCCTTATATTTAGTGGGATAAAAGTAGCTATATACTAGCTGTTTAAGTGATGTACAAGATGAGACAAGTATAATTTGAAAATCATTGATTTATCAGATAAATGCTTG
Source organism: Myocastor coypus (assembly GCA_004027025.1). Taxonomy (NCBI): domain Eukaryota; kingdom Metazoa; phylum Chordata; class Mammalia; order Rodentia; family Myocastoridae; genus Myocastor; species Myocastor coypus. The sequence goes on along the minus strand of PVJA010007155.1, from coordinate 51,323 downwards.
CCAATTGCTCAGCTTTTATCTGTTCCCTTGTTGGTAATTTTTTAGTTTTTTATTCACCTATTTATTTATTTGGTAGAGGGTCTCACTGTGCAGCTAAGATTCACAGTGATCCTCCTATCTCGGCCTCTGCTGTGCTGAGATTACAAACATGTGCCACCATGCCTTTTTGAGACAGGATCTCACTGTGCAGTTCAGGCTGGCCTTGAGCTCACTTTTGTAGCCCAGGCTGGTCTCGAACTCGCACCGATCCTCCTGCCTCAGCCTCCCGAGTGCTGGGATTACAGACGTGCGCCACCAGGCCCGGCTTTTTCTTTCAAATTGAGAAATATTATAATTATCTCAAGAACAAGGGGCTGGGGACATAGCTCAGGGGAATAAGCGCTTGCCTTGCAGGTGGAAGGGCCTGAGTTCAATCCCCCTTTCCACACACACAAAAAAAAGTGCCACAAGAATAATTGCATCTTTTTTGAGTTTCAAAACAAAAAAAAAAAAAAATGAAAACAAGACTTAGGCATCTTATTTTCTATTATAAATGTGAGCCAAGGAAAAAAATATTTTAAAAAAAATAATGCCAAGGAGATATAGCTTAGTGGTGTAGGCACCAGCCTGCCAAGTGCAAAGACCCAGGTTCAATCCTTCATATCGCCTGCTATGCCAGCCTGGCACCAACACCGGCCACCGAAACCAAACTTGGTGGCACATGCTGTAATCCCAGCTCTGGGGAGGCTGACAGGAAGAACACTAAGAGTGTGAACTGTGTATCAAGACCCTGCACCAATTAAACAAATGAAAGACAAAAAAAAAAAAGCGTTTGTGACTCAGTGAGCCTGGGCCTTACATGAACTAAGTAAAAACACTTACTGTCAATTAAATATTATTATATAATTCATAATTATTATAAGGATATCCTGAATAAATATAAGTTTAGAACCTTTGATAGATCAGATAGGAAAATCCAATGATCTTATAAATGAAATGTAATAGCCACAAACACAAAAGATTGTATGTAGCCAGGCATGGTGGCACACAGCTACAGTCACAGCCCTGGGGAGGCCAAACTTAGAGGACACTGAGCTCAAGACCATCCCAGAATACAGAGTGAGCACAAGCCCTACCTACACCACACAGGTAGACCCTGTCTCTAAAACAGACACACCTAGAAAGGTTACAGAAATGAAACAATTTACATATAAGAGTTGAGTCTAGAATAAAAGTGATTTTGACAACTATGGCAGAATATATTCACCCATATGGGTTTTCTCTGAAATCTGAGAGGTAGGGATAATTGCATACAGCTCTCTCATTGACTTGGAGATATTTCCTTCCCAGGGCTTGACTTCATTTTACCAAGGCTAACCAAGAAAACACTCACTTCTAAAAGTTGAATCTCCTTTCAAAATGCAAAGCTGTGTAATTATTCATTCAAATGTATCAGAGACTCAAAAGAAATTTCAAACAGAATCTTTAAACTATTTGTAGATAAATGATAGAATCTGCATTGCGCAGTGCACCATTTCAGGTGCTTTGGACACAGTGTGTGATTTAACCTTCCCAAGACACTATGAGTTGATCCTTTTTGTGCTTCCACGGTAATTGGTTCTTCTGGTCTGCGTGGGAGGCACGGTACCTCCCACCAGTCCTCTTGCAACAGAGGCAGTTTGTTGCCTCTGTTACGTTCGCAGTGCTAGAGCAGTGGCGGGCACACAGCACATGCCTAGCAAATGTGGGTTTAGTTCAGATGCCCTGCAGCTCTCACTTTAAAGCTTATTCCATCAGTTCCAAAAGGACAAAGCAACATCAGAGAGATGATAAATACTGAAATTATCATTTAATTTATATATATATATGATTTTTCTTTACTAGAAATCCAGATTATTTCTCTATTTTTCAGTTAAATGGTTACTATACTGAGAAGCTAAGGAAGAACCAAGGTTATTTCCATATTAAATAAAGTAGTGGATATACAATTAGGCATTGAGTATTGTGGCTAAATTAATAATGAAGACTCCAGTAGGCTGGCTAGTAGAATCCTGCTGCATTCCAAAGATAACGCCAAACAAGTCATGCAACCACTTTGGAAGCTTGACAAGCCCTTGCAAAATTTTTTTTTTTTTTTTTTTTTTTTTTTTTTTTTTTTTGTGGGACCGGGGTTCAAACTCACGACCTTGCACTTGCCCAGCAGGCACTTGTGCCTCGGAGCTATCTCCCCAGCTCCCTACCCTTGCAAAATTGAGTATACACTTACCTCATGGTCTTGACATCCCACTTCTAAGCATTTACAAAAATGAAGTGAAAAATTTATGATTACATAAAAATATGTAAACGAGTGTACATTAATATTTATACTGTACTAAACAAATCTATTCATAATCACCAAAAACTACAAACAATCCCAATGTCCTTTGATTAATAGACAAATTAACACATTATTGATGCTATAATATAATATTTTTCAAGGAAAGAATGGAAATAATATATGCAACTACACGGATGAATTTGGAATATATTCTGCATAACATAAAAGAAGTCAGACTTAAAGACAATATATATATACATAAATAGAGATCGTATGTATATCCATTGTATGATTTTCTGTATAAAACAATAGTATAGGAACAAAAAACAAAAAAAAGTCAGGAACCAAGGTAGGGGAAAAGGCTGACTAAAAAATGAAAATTCATGAGAAAACCTCAGGAAGCAATAGAACAACACTTTAACTGTGATGATAGTATACCTTAGAGCCCTAGAATGGCTTACCAATGAAGTTTTAACAATAATATTCAAATAAAGCAAATGGACATGCACTTAACATAAGAGCCAGCACATCTACTCCTAGACATTTACTTGAAATAAAAATGCATGTCTTACAACAGTACTCTGGGGCCAAGGATACAGCACAGCAGCACAGTGCCTGTCTGGAAAGTGTAGGCAGGGTCTTGAGTTCAAATTCCAGTATCAAAAAAACAAAAAAACAAAACAAAACTACTATAAGACCGTTGGCAGCATTTGTATGCAAAATAGAAAAATAATGGGATATCCATGCAAATGATGCCATTGTTACAGGACAGGCAGCCCTCCAGGACAATATCAAAAGCAACTTGACTATGCAGCTTTGCAGGGGACAGGCACCAGTGGGCCAGATCTTGAAACAAAAGAGTAAAGAAATGCAGCCACCCACTCACTTAAAGTTAAGTATCAGGGATTGATATTCTAAATAAGTATCACCCTAAAGGAGCCAGAAACTCAACCCCGAACAAAAAGAGCCCTTATTCCGTATTCATGCCTGCTTGCTACATGACTTGCTTCCTAATTTGCTCCCAATTTAATAAATTCTACCTGAACAATGATGTTTGTAATCTCATTGGTCAACCATGACTTTGTCCCACCTCATGACCACCTAAGCAGGTTCCCCTAGTTTCACCTTAAGTCCGCCTTAACACATGGTTTTGCACTATAAGACCCCTAAAGAAAGACAATTTCAGGGGCAACCCACTCGGGCCCCCCTTCTGTTCCCCTCTTGGACAGAAGCTTTCTTTTCCAATAAATTTTCTATTCTAAACCTCTGTCTCGTTCCTAAAATTAATTCTTCGGTTTTAGAGAACACAAGCTCATCCCAGTGTTTTTCAGGTTATTAGTTTTTCTTCCTGCATCACCATCATATGGTTATGAACTAAATTACTTATTCATGCACTAATATAGTGTGGATGAGTTTCAGTTATCTCATGTCAAGAGAAAAAAATCAGGATACAAAACAGGAATTTTGTATGATTCCATGTGTGTAAAGCTCTATAACACACAGATATCAAGCCACAGGGAGAAGCATTAGAAAAGTAGTTGTCTTCAAAGGTGAGAAAAGGGAGACTGAGAAGGCAAGAGAAATTTCTAAGGTGTTAACATGTTATATATCACGATAGAGTCACAAGTGCTTTGGGTGTATACATTTGTCAAAACTTCGCAATGCATTTATCATGAGTATATCATCCTGTATCTAAATTTTACTCCCAAAATTATAAACAAAATGTTAAAATAACAAAAATAACATGGAAAAGAAAGCCTATTTATTTTAGTGTGAAGAAAATTCCTTTATTAACACAAAGAAGTTTAACTTTATAAAAAAATGTAGCTATCATAAAGTACATAATGCCAAATGCCCCTTTTATTTATTGGGTTTTTCAACTAATCAGACTGAGCTTACAGTTAAAACACCAGCAATGTACTAATAGTTACCAAGTGCAAATGTTAACAACTCCAGCAAAACAAGATGTAAATGCTAAAGGAATGTTAAAAACAGACGTGAATGTTAACAGCTTTGTCTGAGAAAATGTAGGTGACAGAATTAGGGAGGGCTGATACATTTTTAGGATCATTGGTGTTACTTTGTATGTAGGGATTTGAAATATCAACTAAAGCTGATGGAACAACAAATAGAACTTTCAATATATTATCTTAGATTCAAAATGTTTCCAGTAGTAGAATTAAGACTAATAAAATAGCTAATAAAATTGGACCAGGGAGAGTGAGAAAATAGTGTTAGCGATAGCTCTCATCTCTCATATTAGATGATTATTGGTATTGTCTTAACTTGATAAATCCAGAAATTAAAGTTATTTGCATATTATTTGTTGTTAATTGAGCTAAATGAGAAAAGAATTTAAACAGAGACAATTAAGTTTGCCTCTAGGAACTGAGACTAAACACAGGAAAGAGAGTGGAAAAAAAAAATCACTTGCATTTATTTTGTGTTGCTATGTGATTTAAAGTGGGACACATAGCACTTTGTGTGGTAAAACAAAAATAATTGTAATATATTTCTTAAATGTTATAACAAATTAGGAAGTATACTTTTCCAAAATACCTCATCACTAAGCCAGATCCAAAGATTTTTTTTTAATTTTTCAAATGCAAAATAAATAAATTTTTCACACTGAGTTTTCAGGACATTTGAAATGTAAGTTGGAAATCATTGTCAGTATTTATTCCGATTGGTACAGGCACCATGCAGTTGGACTATTACAAGATCAGAGGTAATACCTTCAAGGCGCTCACTTTCTAGAAAAGAAAATTTTTAGGCCAATGCAGGAGGGCTCACATTCCTACAGTGGTGACTGATGTCAAGGAAGAACAGACTTCCTCTTATCCTGGGAGGACGAGTGAGGCAAATTTCTATCTCTGTCTCAAGCCGTGACCAGGAGAAGTGGAAAATGGGTTCCAGGTGCGAGTGCTCCTAGAGAGTCTTGCCTGACATCAAGGAAGGAGGAGCCTATTCATTTTGCTCTTTCTCAGCTGTTCTAACTGCCTAGGTGCTGCGATCCAGGCTCCTGCTGTATACATATGCCTACAGACTGGTGTCTGCAGATGATGGCCTCCAAGTGTTTGCCTGAAGGAAAATCTGAAAACCAGGCAAGCTGGAAGCCCAGCCTCCAGGAGCAGATGCTGGCCTGCAGAAACCTGCAGATCTCTGCAGGTATATTTTCAGAAATAAAGTTCAGATCACACTTCTAAAAACAGAAATGATGTAAATTAAAAGCATGGAAATACTCGTAAGACATTTTATATTTATATGTGTAGAAATGTTTCAATAAAGCTTTTGTGTGGTTCAGCATAGAGGTTCAATATCTTCTTAAAGAAGAAACTATTTACATTTTCTCTTTTTCACTTCTTATGGCAACTTGCATAGATGCTGAGAATTTAACAGATTCTGGAGGGACAAATCCATTTTGGATGAAGGAGCTCTGGGAAAGTCAAAGACTGAGTGATGATAGGAACCACTGCGATGTATTTTCAATCGGGGACTACTTCATCACCTATTTTTTTGAAAAATCTACTGCTAAAAAGCAAGATGAAGCCGGGCGTGGTGGCGCACGCCTGTAATCCCAGCACTTGGGGCGCTGAGGCAGGAGGGTCAGTGCGAGTTCGAGACCAGCCTGGGCTACAAAAGTGAGCTCAAGGCCAGCCTGAACTGCACAGTGAGACCCTGTCTCAAAAGACAAAAAAAAAAAAAAAAAAGCAAGATGAAATATCAGAATGTCATAGTTACAAATGACTCAATGAGTCTTTGCAAAAAATATTTTTCCAGAGAATACTACCAGAATGGTCTGTAATGAGCTATTGAGAATACAATTAAATAGATGATTTTTTTCTACTAAACACAAACAAAAGCCATTTATTTGTACATCCTGGTTGTCCCCAAGGATGCTCTTCTACTTTCCATTCTGTTACAAGTTATAGTAAAGTTCCTTAATAAAAATCAGCATGGAGGGGGCTGGGGAGATAGCTCCGAGGCACAAGTGCCTGCTGGGCAAGTGCAAGGTCGTGAGTTCGAACCCTGGTCCCACAAAAAAAAAAAAAAAAAAAAAAAAAAAAATCAGCATGGTAATCAAATTCTTACATTGGTATAGAGTATTAATCACAAATACATTTATACTCATAGACACATATTTTTAAAGAATGATATAAAGCTATAACAAAGGAATAAGAATGTGATTCTTTTTCACACCTCTTATTTAATAAGCAAAATCTTTTATCATTCAGTTCCAGATATCATTTTTTTCACATATTTATTGAACTATACGTGTGTTTTTCTGAGAAATAATCACAACTTCCACACTGAACTATGTTCCAATTCAAATTTTTATTTATTTTTAATCTTCATAGGGGATTGCACTGAAAGTTGCTCAGATTGCATCAGATTTGTGAAGCTGCTGCTTCCGCTTCCCTGGCCTGATGGGGGTCACAGGCATATATCCCACAGCTGGGAGATTTCCTACTTTCTGAGATCTTTTTTTTTTTTTTTCTAACACTGGTAAAAGGAAATAAAGATTGAAAACAAGACAGAGATTGATCCAGATATCCAAAATTTTAAGATCTGTGATAAGACATATATAAACACATAAAATAGATTGAAATAAAAATAAAAGAGAAATCAATAAGCTAAGAGAAATCAGTAGTGCAATTATCTTGAACACTGAATGCCTAATTGTCTGATCAGCTTTGCATGACTATATCTGGTAATCTGAACAACTACTCTGAAGATAACAAGATGCATTATAACACCCATTTCTAATTTCCCATCATCTTATTTTGAAACTCTATATTGTTGGGTTTTTGTTTGTTTGTTTGTTTTTGAGACAGGGTTTTGCTGTGCAGTTCAGGTTGACCTAGAGTTCACTCTTGTAGCCTCCAGGATGATCTCTTACTCATAGTGACCCTCTGGTCTCAGCCTCCCCAGTGCTGGGATTACAAGAAAGTGCCGCCATGCCCAGGTTTGGGCTGGCACGGGTGAGAGTCTGTCTAGGGATCCCCCTTGGGCTTGCCAGGTAGTTGTTTATGCCTCAGAGCTATCTCCCCAGCCCCTCTGTATTGTTTTTGTTGTTCTTTATTTTCTTTAAGATAAAATTGTTTAAAATAAAATAAAATAAATTCTGATTAATATTGCTGCTTATGGAGCTCACAGTGCCACTTCCATCTAGAAGAAGACACAGTTTTCATAAAGAATGTGGCATCTAAAGTGGCTTTTCAGGGGGCCAATGAGATAGCTCTGTGGACTAAGGGCCTGCTTTGACAAGCTCAGGGACCAGGGTTCTATCCCTGGTTCCATATGCAGCACAGACTTCTTCCCCAGGGTGTGCTGAGCTGGTGAAAGAGTCCAGACCCCAGCGCTAGGGAGGTTGAAAACAGGAGAATCACTATAAGTCGAGTTACATAGTGAGATACTGAACCGCATAGATAAGATGAAAGAGAAGGAAAGAAAATGGGTCTTCAGCTGTGTAGGATGTAATCAGACAAAAGCTGAGATACAAGAAATGATCAAAATATACAATGAATGTTTAATTTTTAAAAAATCACAATAAAAGACATCTTGCCATTAATCCATCTCAACATCCCCCCTCTCATTGGTAAGAAGAAAACATAATAAAAGTAATCTCAGGGGCCCAGCAGGATGGCTCAGTGGTCTAAAGTGCCTACTTAGGAAAGCTTAGGCGGCTATAGAGACCGCGGTTCGATCCCCAGGATCACATGCTACGCCATCCCTGCCCTCAGGGCAGGCTGAGCCAGTCATAAAAATAAATAAATAAACAAACAAAAGTTCTGAAACAAGAAAAAAAAATAAAATAAAATAAATAATCTCTAAGACTCTAAGTTCTTCAAGTAAAGTGTAGGAGTGCAATTATGTAGTTCATTATATTAAAAGTCTTTGATAATACAATAACACAAAAATAAAAAAAAAACAATAAGGTCTGTGGAGATAGCTCAGTAGAATAAATGCTTCCCTGACAAGTACAAGGGCCTGAGTTCACTGGAAAATAAGTAAGTAAATAAATAAATAAATAAATAAACAAGCAATAAAAGAATTGACAAAGAATAGTGCAACAGTCCTTATTTATGTATGGTATATTTTTCCACTAAGGGCAATCTAAAAGAAACCCTAAAAAAATACCAAAGTTTTCAAAATGTTCTTTATGACACCAAAAATTAAGGAATAGGAACAATAGAGATTGGAGTGATAATAGTAGCTCAAATATATTAAATTAAATTTAAATCTATATATATATATTAGATTCCTTGTGTACATTATCTCAATTACTCAATCGCAGCAATCTTGTTGAGTAAATGTCACTATTGTTCCCAAGCTAGAGTTAAACAAATTGGTACAGCAGTACCCAGCAAAAGAGTCAGGATTTGAACTAAAGCACTTGGATCAGAAACTAGATTTCTTTAAGCTTTGTCTTTTCCACAGTCTAGGAAAAATTGAATTGATTACACTAGTATAATCAGGAAAATTCCCAGGAATAAATCTAACAAAAGATGAATGAGCCCTCTATCATGAAAATGATCAGCTTTTAATAAATCCTCAAAGCCTTTAAAAATTAAACAGATTATAATAATGGTTCAGAAGAGGAATGATCCAGTAGGATAAAGATATCATTTTTCTCCACAGTTCGTATAGGACTTCAGGGTGAATTAAATCAAAATGTTGAGAAATTTTAATTCAATAATCTTATCTTATTAATACGAAAGAATAAAAGGACAAATTGCCCACTACAACCAGGTAGGGAACACTTTAGCATATATTGAGATATGATATTGCAATTAAAATATTATTATTTATTTATTATTATTATTAAAATATCATTTTTGAAACTAGCAGTTAATTGGTAGAATTCTCATCCTGACTAACTATGTGCTGATATATGTGAACTAAGCAACTGCACTGAAGATAGTAATGTGTGATACTAAAACCATACACAGAATACCTATCTGGTCTTTTAAATGCATACAATTCTAATATCATATCAATTATTATTATACTCTCTCAAGTAAATGCTTGTTTTATTATAAAAGGTCATAAAAGAGAATAAGAAACAAGAAAAAATGCCATAGGATTGACCTGCTATAATTTTGTATATGCTTAGATTTCTAAATATCTGTGTAAAAATATGTAACTGTTTTTTCACATTCTATAGGGCTTTCTTAGAATATCAATGATTGATGGAAAATACCGGTTCCATGTTATGTCTAAGGTGTTTGATATTCAGAAAGATAGTGATGTTAAACTCAAGTGCCTATGTTATAGGGTAATAATACCACTAAGCTTCTCTTCTGGAGGGTTAACAACTTAAGTTTATAGAACAAAAAATTAAAGAAAAAGAAGGGGTACAAGGATAGCCAATATTTTGGCCCTAGCCCTTCAAGGTCACTAAGGATCGACTCATGACATAAGAGAGCCTGTACTGTTCCAATATTGTCAGTTCCTCCAATAACCCACTACTATTATGGACTATTGGACTATATACATAGCTACTTTCTCTTAGTTTAATGAGAAGAAAGATTTGTACTAGCAATGTTTAGAAAAGTTACGTCTGCATCTGGTACTCTGAACAACTATGATGAAGTTAGTAATATACAAGGTTGATTATTGTAACTATCCTGCTAACCTGTTTTGAAATGGTCTCATTGTTATTTCTTTCTCATTAAAATTAACAAAATTAGGGCCTGCCAAACAGCTCAGCAGATTAAAACACCTGCAAGCAGGTACAGGGGCCCGGGGTTCAATCCCAGGGTCGGCTGTGCTGGTCCCACCCCCAGGGTGTGCCACTGAGATGTCAATTGAGACTGGGCATGGTGGCACACACCTGTAATCCAGCTCTTGGGAGACTGTAAACAGGCAGATCACTAAGAATCCGATCCAGTAGTGAGACCCTGAAAAATACACAAAAAGGAAAGACTTTTTTTAAAAAAAAGAAGAAAAAACATCATATCACATGTGTACACAAAATCATGAAAAATTAAATGAAACAGTCCTGAGACCACAGAGCCAGCCCCATGCCTATGGTAGGATTTGCATGTGGCAGTACAGTGCAACAAATGAAGAATATTAAACTCAGTGAGAAAGGGTGGGAAAAGTCACCACCCATAGCAAACAAATTAAAATGAGATCTCTAACATGTTGTGCACACCAAAATAAATTCCTGATGAATTAGACTTGAAAGAAAAAATAAGATGAAAATCTTATACCTTCCTGGTATGCAAAAGGTGTTTAAATAAAACAATAGTATCTTTCATCCAAAAAGAAATAATATTGTCTTCTTTAAAATTAATAAACTTGGGCCCGGTGGGATGGCTCAGTGGTCTAAAGTGCCTGCTGGGGAAATCTTGGGCGGCTTCAGGGACCGCAGTTTGATCCCCGGCACCACATGCTGAGCCAGCCCTGCCCTCTGGGTGGGCTGAGCTGGCCATAAAAATGAGTGAATAAACAAAGGTTCTGAAACAAGAAAAAAAATAAATAAAATTTAAAAATTCTTAAAAAAATAAAATTAATAAACTTAATAGTTAAGGTAGTTTCACTGCTAATTCCTCTTAGTTCATTCAGAAGGAAGGTTTGTGCTGACGGTGTTCAGATTACATGCCTGGATTACATATCTATATCATGCACTCTGAGTAACTCATTTAAAGGTAACAATATATAATGTATTAATCATCATTTCTCTCCTATTATCTTATCTGGAATTTTGGGGTTTTTTTCCTTTTTGAAATAAAATTTTTAAAAATTAAGATTCTAAGGCAGTGAAAGCATTTAAGACAATTCAGAAAGAATATGTTGACAGTGTGTAAGGCTCAGGGGTGTGTTGGGCACCGAAATGAGCAACGGCTATGAAAAGGCAGTTCGCAGAAGAGAAACTTCACAGGGCAAACAAACCACGCATCACTTTGCTCCTTCTACTTAGAAATCAATGAAATGCAAATGGAAATTAAACTTACAGTGAGATTCTATCTCGTGCACTTTAAAATTTTAAATTCAACAGATGTGAAAGGGCACACTGAATGCAATGTCATTTGTGTAAATTGTTAAGAGTAGGGGCTGGGGAATTAGCTCAGGCGAATGAACCCTTTGCCTGGCAAGTGCAGCGGCCTGAGTTCAATCTCCAGTTCCACAAAAAAAAAAAAAAAAAAAAAAAGCAAAAAATAAGAAAATTCAACCTCTTTCTATAAACAATATCTCTGTAATTTTTTATTTTTATAAAGAATACAGAATAGTATTATAAAAGAAAAAATATAGAGATGATGCAGAATTTCACCAAACAAAATAAAGTGAATGTGACAGTGTTTGCTGTATAGCATATTGTTGTCTTCTGATTAGTTGTACAGATTACCGGATATATGCATAAAGATTCAAAAAGAAAAATAATTATAAGAAATTTAGAAGGGAGAAATAGGAAAAAAATAATAAAGAAGATAAGAAAATAAACAAACAAAAAAATTAAGCATTAACTACTCCTTACCCAGATATGCACAACTCCACAGTACAGTTCCACAAAGCATCCCACTTATATACATAGACATAGTTTTAATTTTTATTTATTTTTTTTTTCTTGTTTCAGAACCTCTGTTTGTTTTTTTTTGTTTTTTTGGTTTTGTTTTTTTTTTTTTGTCTTTTTGAGACAGGGTCTCACTATGCAGTTGAGGCTGGCCTTGAGCTCACCTTTGTAGCCCAGGCTGGTCTCGAACTCTCACTGATCCTCCTGCCTCCACCTCCCGAGTGCTGGGATTACAGGCGTGCGCCACCACGACCGGCTCTCTGCTTGTTTTTACTTACTCATTTTTATGGCCGGCTCAGTCCGCCCTGAGGGCAGGGCTGGCGCAGCAGCATGCGGTGCCGGGGATCGAAACACGTTCCTGAAGCCGCCCAAGCTCCCAAGCAGGCGCTTTAGACCACTGAGCCATCCCACCGGGCCCCTCTGCCATCTTTCTCATCTCAGTAATTCCTTACTTTTGAACAGGTTCATTCTTTTTTCACAGTAGTATAAATGATATCTTACATAATATCGAAATATAAAAAGTAAAGGAAGAAGTGAGCAAGCACACAGCGACTGGCTAGGAGAGGAGAGGTAAATGGCATGGAGGAAAGCCAGAAGAAATTTTAGCTGTTTAAAATGATTTGAAGCAAATATGGCCAAATATTTGTAGCATCTACTACAGTCCTGGGACAGCTACAGACCTGTTAGTTACATATTATTTTCACCATGTTCTCCAGTTTTGAGACAATTTTTGATATATTTTAGCATTGAATTTTAACTTGCTAAAACAACTATATTGTCACAGGTTTTCCATGCCTTCAGATTATTCAAACAAATGTACTCGCTCCTTTGACTCATACATTCAGGAAAGAAGAATGATATTCTACACCTAGTGTTCATAATGTGATTAGAGAAATACGAAAGAAGACAATGAGGCAGCAGGAAGTTCCTATCGATAATAATTTTAAAAGCTTAACGCTAGTTAACTTGATACACAAGACTTACATATCTTTCCTAGCTTATTTCTACATTTCTTGGAGGAGCCATATCTATTATTTCCTCTTTAAGCCTATTTATATTTAATGCTTCACCTACTTCATCTCTTAGAAAATCTAGAATCCTTGGGTGCTAAAGATGTCCACATCATTTTTACACACAGACACACACATGCACACACACACACACACACACACACACACACACACACATACACAGACACATTTTTGTTTCACTGGGCCAAATCAGACTCATTAGAAGTAAGAAGACAGATGAGTTTCAAAACAGTGGATCATTTGCAGGCATACAAACAATGAGGGATTAGATTTAATAATTTAACAGTGGACTTCTGTGGTGGTCGATCAGTTGTGTCCACTTGAGAAGTAAAAAGCTTAACTAAATGGGTTCAGTCACCTAGAGTGACTCATTGCCTAAAGGATATGAAAAGGAACTGAGGAAGGATGGAGGGCTCCATTTTCTGGAGGGAGCTCTGGCCTTCGTAGTCAGCTTGGTTTTTTTTTTGGTTGTTGTTGTTTATATTTTGTTTGTTTGTTTGTTTTGGGGACCTGGATTCAAACTCATCACCTTGCACTTGCTAGGCAAGCACTTGTGCTACGGAGCTATATCTCCAGCCTCTTCATAGTCAGCTTGGACATCGTCCACTGGCTTCTAGTGCAAACTCTTCGATCCTTCAGCCTTCTGGTAAGACTCATCAGCCTTCCACTGCAGCCCTGTGGGCCTTCTGATAGGGACTTACACAGAACACTGCAGTGAGCTCCAGACCTTGGACTGAATCCTCCAGTCTCCAGTGTGCAGAAGCCCTCTGCACGTCCTTGTCCTAGTCTGTGGCTGACCATCTTAAGCCAACCTTGTAATTTGTTATGCATTTGTACATCTTGTGTTATAGCTGCTCCTTTAATAAAATTCTGATACGACTTCATTCTCCTATGGGAATGACAAGTGACAGCCACTGTTCTCCAAAAAATGATTACATTTATTTGTTATTCCCTTTTACAGTATGCTTAAAATGGAAACAAATAGCTTAAACATATGCCTTTGTAACAGAGAATTAAAGTTAGAATAAAAGACATATAAATATTCTAAAGAGTTTTGAAAATGTATTTCATTTTTCCATGAGGAATAAGGAATGAGAGAGAAAAAGGAGAGGAAGCAGGGAGGAAGGAGCAGAGGAAGGAAGAAAGGAAGGAAGGAAAAGAAAGAAAGTAAAAAGGCCAGAAGAGACAATTTGTGACACCATATCTAAGAACACCAAGGCAGCATGCACAAGACTATTGAACAGGATACAATAGGATTTGGGAAATAAATATAGGCATTCATTATAAAATTTGGGTATCTGAATAATGGCACATCTTGTATGATGGTTTTTGAAGTAGTTTCTCAAATTTATTTTATCATATATGTTATTGTAAAATAAGAAACAGAAAGGACTTTCGGCGATGATAATGTTTAAAGATAAAGGAGTTATTTTAATATAAAGTAGGGGGAAAATAACATAAAGTAAGAGACTGGGGAGATAGCTCAGCAGTCCAAGTGCCTACCTGGCAAGGGCAAGGACCTGAGTTCCATTCCCAGTAACTCATGTCCTGGTGGTGCACGCCTGTAATACCAGCACTGGGGAGGCTGGAACAGGAAGATCACTATGAGTCTGACCTGCATAATGATAATCTGTATTCAATAAATACATGAAAACCTTTTTAATTAATATAAAGCAGGCCTATTACATTCAAATTAAAATATTTCAATAACAGAGTTTGACTTTGACTATATAACACTGACATTTCCAGAGTGAAATATGAAGGTGAAAGATCCAAGAATTTAAAACTACTACTTAATGCAAAATGCATACTTAGCTTACTAAATCACATTTTTTTTTCTAAGAAAAAAAGTTGAAGATGTTTTAAAACATGTGAACACTGGCATCAAATTTATATCTAACTTCTAGTAAGAAATTACCATTTGCTAAAATTTCTCCATAATGTATTTTTTGGAGGTATGAACATTGTTCCAAAAACAGAAAAATAATTTAAAAAATAAGTTTAGAACATTATTTCTTATATTTCCATTTTATAAATTAGAAATGTCCTTCAAATATGACAAATAAAATGTAGCAAACATCAGTATTCACAAGGATGGGAGCATTATGGAGGTCCTTTACCTCAGTCCATTTTATGTTGGTTTGTGCAGCAGAAGCAACACTTGGAACTTTGTGAAGCTGAAGAGACCAAGGCTATTTTGTCAGGTACCCTCCCCAGGAATCCAGCACAAGTCTCAGGGTGTAAGGGGGAGAGTTCAGGGTGACTGGGTGTGGGAACAAAATGACTAAAAGCCGCATACTGTGTTCAAAAACACCAACCTCTGTCCTTAGATGGAGCCAACGCTCCCTTCCCATGAGACCTTGTAATCCATCAGATAAACATACTTCAGTCAAGCTGTCTGAAATTTATATCTGGTAGAAATGTAATCAAATATAACTGAATCTATACTATATATCTTTTTCAAAAGAGGAGAAATAGACTAGAAAGCAGCATGGAACTTAGGCGGGGAAACGGAAGGAAGGAGGCAGAAATCAGTCATGTTTGTAATGTACACAAAAATCAAAGCATCCCCTCCATTTTATTTTCTTTTTCTCTCTGCCTATAAAAATACATACAGTTTCTGTGCCTTTTCTGTTGAAAGTTTGTTCCTACATCACTGATTTAATCCTGAAAATACACTTTTGACAAAATGGTTGAATATACATACATAATAAAAATAACTAAGTAAATATTCAAGGTAAAGGATAATATAATTTTTGTAAGAAAAATGTATCCTAAGAGTTCATATTCTGTGGGAAATCTACATTTTGGCCAAAAGAGTTACCTATCTCCTGTCTGTATTTTTACACAGATACTCTATCTTGTCATGAAAAGTTCCTTTGGACTTTTACTGCTTAACTGTATAACAAGAGATCCGAGGTGATACAGGGATTCTTGGTTTTCGCACTAAGAAGCTTTGACTTGTATAAATCGTTGTTGTCTCAGAATCCACTCTTTTTTTCCGTTTTCTTTCCCAAAAGACTTAAAAATCCCAGAAGGGGAAAGATAGATGGAAAACTAAGGAATTATAGTGAGTTTATGTAAGAGTGTGGCAGAGCCAGAAGGGCCGTGCTGTGTGCCACAAGATGTTTAACATCCTCACTGGCATCTTCCCTAATGCCAGTACTATCATTCTCCAATTCTCTCTCCCAATTCCTTTGGTGAGAAGCAAAACTGTCTCCCAGTGTTTTGCGGTCCCCTGAAAAATGAAATTGCTGATTCAGCAAGTATTTGCTGTGTGCTCGTTCTATGCAAAGCTGAATTGCAAAAGCATTGTGTTTTAATATACAGTGTCCTTGGGGACACCCATCAGGAACCCCCTCTTGTCCCTCTCTCAGACAGGAGCTTTCTTTCCTTCAATAAATATGTTCTCCTCATTAAAAAAAAAAAAAGGGATACAATGTTCTTGCAACTGTGAGAACCATTTGCATTAACAGGTAATAAGCAGATTATACACATAAATATGAAAGTATATATAGTAGTCTATCTTACCTTATGTTTTCAATTTTCATAATTTCATTCACTGGTGGTCAATCCACTGATGATATTAATGGGAATTTCAGGAATAAATAATTTATGCATTTTAAATTGAAGACTGTAAAAGAAAATGAAAAGAAATTGCAGAGTGTGACAAAATCTCAAGTTGTTCATTCTGTCCTGCTCATAGCATGAATCACCTCTTTGTCCCATGTATCCAACTGTACGTGCTAACCACTCTTCAGTGGCCATCATGGTTACCTAATCAACAGCCCAGGTATCACTGTGGCAGTGTTCAAGTAACACTTCTTTTGCTTAATAATGGCTCCAGTGTACAAGAGCAGTGATTTGAAGGACCCAGTATAGTACAAAACAAGAAAGAGTAACTCTGGTACCATGCCAGAATTATGCAGTGTATGACTTAAAAAATAATTCTTATCCTGTATTTCTCAAACATCTACTTATTCTAACAGATAGGAAATTGTGAAGTCATAGAATTTAAATAAGCATAACACGGAATTTCTCCTACAGTGTACTTTGAAAAAAAATGTCCTAAGGTTAACATATTTACTTGATTCCCCTTTACATACGCAGATGAATTCAGAACTAAGCATTTAAGAAAAAATAAGTTTAGTGGAAAGTCTTCCCAGTAAATTCAATCCACTTTTATTACATTCTAATATACCTGTAGCTATTGCTCTGTCTCTGCTCTTCCTTATTCTCTTGTGTTCTCACTGAGCCTCACAATTTGTTAAAATTATCTTATTTGCAAATGCCATGAATGAAGTGGCTTTATCTGAAATTATAAACTCAAAATACAATGTTTAGAAAAGAAAAAAGCTAATACTGTGAAAACTTTAATCTGTCTTAAAGAAGTAATGTGCAAAAAATGGAACAATACTATCTCTGAGGAATTCCATTAAGGTTTGTCAACCACTATCAAATGATGTAGTCTTCCTTGTTGTCAAATTTATAGTTTGCTCAATCTTTAAACTTTACAATGCTCAAAATAACTACAAAAACGGGGCATAGTATGTCCTTGATAAATGCAAAACGTCTTCTAAAAAGAGTTGGCAGTAGGCAATAATTTTGATCAATTTACATAATAAATGCAGGAGGAGATTGGAACACGCTGACAAGCATTAACCTAATCTTACAAAATTAGATTTATGGTTGTACACTTATTTTGTATCTGAATATATGCATTTTAAAAGTACAATAGTCACATTCAAATATGTAACTTTAAAGGTAATTATATGAAAGCTTAACAAATAGAAGTTTTAATATATTGTAATACACTATATGGTAATGAATTAGATCATACATGATAGCACATTTTTCCAATAAAAATTTAACAGTATAATCAAAAGAAATATATACTTCAGAATAAAATAACTTTTTATAATTATGCAACTATTAACTGCTATTTGTCCATTAGGAAAATTTCTCAATATTTTTGTTCTTGTTTAGTTTATTTTAATTAACAAAACAAACCATGCATGTATTGATCACAAAAGTTTTGCATATTTGATGCTAAACTCACTGATCTTTATCATTGTTTTCCAATTAGAGCTAGAGATTGTCAATGATTGTGCAAGACATGCATAAAATGTTTCATGTAAAATGCTGTCTTACGGTTGCATCTTTATTCAACTTCAACTTCCAGATGGGAACTATTTTTCATGGTTCATAAAGCCAAATCCAGCTGCTACATTTGGACCTACATAAGGAATCCACATTTTATTGCCTTCCCAGTGCTTATAAAACAATTGCTATTGTTTCCTCAGTTGTGGTACAACTTGCAGTTCTCCGTGAAAATTAAATATCCAAAAAGAACTTTTAATGTCTTTACAGTTGATTACTTGGCAACGC
Organism: Myocastor coypus; assembly: GCA_004027025.1. Lineage (NCBI taxonomy): Eukaryota > Metazoa > Chordata > Mammalia > Rodentia > Myocastoridae > Myocastor > Myocastor coypus. The sequence continues at coordinate 33,088 of PVJA010007155.1, read as the reverse complement.
TATGCGTAATAGGATCTTGATTTTAAAACATTTTCTAGATTTCTAAGCTACCCTAAACAAAAATAATCTTCAGTGGTAACCATAGAGTGAGTGAATTACCAAAACTGTTCATACCATTTCCTATTAAAACCCACAATGGTTATTAAATACTTCTGTAATCTTAGCTTTATTAAGAGACAGGAAACGCACAGTTTCCTTTCCCTCCTCGCCAGGCTAATCTGGCTCTTTGATGGTCATGCGTTTGGAATAATCATAGGGTTTCCACCACAGCGTAGTCTTCCCACAGCTAAATAGAATTAACCCTGTCAAGCCTCAAAAAAATGAGAGAAAAGAAAATGCATCTCATCATTAGAAGGGAAATATATTTGGAACTTTGCGTGAATAGGAGTCAGTTTGTGCTTAGGACATTTTCCATAAGGCCACCAATAAGAAAGGAAACATCATTTGCAGAAGACGAAAATTACTCAGTTTACAAAATTACTGAGGGTTTATTGTCTTGCTATCTATCAAGCATCCAGTGTCTTCTCGGTCATATTCATTAAATACCTTCTAGATTTTAAACTAACATCTACTCTTTTTTTTGCAAAAAGACCAAAAAATCCTAGAAGGAAAAAATATAGTTGGAAAAGTTAATACCCAGCTAGTTAATGTAAGAGTATGACAGCGAGGCAAGTTTTCTATGAACTGGGAAGCAAAGACTATAGTAAACCAGCGGATAATCCCTTTCCCGCTGCGTGGTTGCCCCAGAGGTCTGATACAGCGCCAAAGCCTCTTACGCATACTGAGACAAAGCTTATTTCAAGCCAAATTCAGCTCCTAAAGCCACCATACTGCTCCCTGACAACCTCCAGTTGCAGAGTCGGTATTTGTGTTCCCTGCTGTTTATATTTACTCCTTCCCAAAGCCACGAAAGCTACAAAAAACAAATATTTGTTATACAATGCTTTGTATCAATGCAGGTAAAGCGCTTCCTGCCTTAGAAGCACATAGATTGTGCAAATGTGTTTTTATTATATTCAGAGATTAATTTGGTAATTATAAACCCCTTAGAAACACATGTTAAGTAACAGGTCATATGCTTACCATTTCTATCTCGGCATAATTCTCAGTTTTTGACCCTTGAGCAAAGATGAGCAAGTGTGCCTACAAAAAGAAATTCATCTGAGGAGCCCATTTCCGGCGGGCGCCTCGTCAGGTCGCAATTGATATTCTGTTTGGATTTTTACTGCAGTCTTTTCTGACCTTTGGCAAGGGATAGTGCTGAGTGATTTAAAGTTTTGCAGTAAGCGTTTGTGTGTTCTTTTTAATTGTATGAATAGAACACAGGTGCTTTCAAAAAGGTGTTTGTATTTTGTGTCAATTCTATTTGTTCTTCATAAAAATAGGATTATGCCCGTCGTGGCTGCATAAATATAGCCTGCAGAACTGTCTGTAGTTTCTCTAATAAAAGAACATCACCTAAATCCTCTAATGTAATCTGACAGAGGTAACAGAGTACATTTTTATGAAAGGAAAAGAAGTAAAGAAGATTAACCTAAATGCAATCATGTATAAGACTTTCAAATACTTTCACTATTTTATTAATCAAGACTAATATAAGCATTAAGAATATTAGATAGTGGATATATTCATATCACCTTCAAATTCTACTGAAATAATCTCTTTAAATAGCAAAAACAAAATGTACCTGCTATTAAATTAAGATACAGATTTTCTTTGTTAGAAATCACCTTTGTACTTATGCTATAGTTAGATTACTTTAAACACAAAATAATAGATTTCAATACTTTTAAACAGAGATATGATGTGAAATTGTTAAAATGTTTTATGAATATAGGATGAATATGTTCTTTGAAAATAGGGTCATCAGAGTGGGAGAGCTTTCTTTTACTTACCGATTGCTTTCTTGTTTGCTTAGCTATTGAGATCCAGTACAAGCAGATATACATTTTTTAAATGTACTATATTTCTTTCCAGAAGTGAATATTTAATTCTGGATGACCCAAAAAAGAACAGAATGAATCATTACTTTGTCTTGTAATTTCTTCTTGTTATTTTGGAAGGCATCAGAAAACCATAAGCTTCATTCATTGACATTTGCTCTTCTAACCTATACTTCTTACCTATTCTTATGATGTCTAATCACTAATATAAAATGCTAAAACCAATGAAAAGCAAAAATAGGTGCAAATTTATTCCCTGAAAGTTCCTAAAAATATAAATAGTAAAGCATCATATGGAACCCCAATTGGCTTCAAGCTTTAAGAAACACATTTAGCAATGCCTTGTATTACTTAATTGATTGATATTTTTAATTCCAGAGAGATAACACCATGCAGGAGAAATCTTTAGCCACTGTTTTAATAACTTCCTTTTAAAACATTTTAAGACCAGAAGTAAATTATTCTTTAAAATAGAAGTGCTAATCAGCTGGTGTAGAAAGAGGATCAATAGGGCCTTAAATGAGACTTAGAAACAGACAATAAAAAAGCACAGAATCTATATTCTTCCTGAATTGCTTCCAGTTTTATTATGCAATCACATGAATGAACAAAGATAGCACAATATTCTTTAATTTTCTACATTCATCTGATAATATCAAAGAGAGAAAAGCCTTGGGAAAGGTACAGACCAACGATCCTTCACCAGAAATCATTTTAGCCCCCGACCAGGAGTTTTTGTACAGTGTCTGAACATTTCTGTTGATTGCACCTGGCGGGTGAGGTACTGCTAGCAGCTGGTAGGTACGGATTAGCGATGCTGCCCACACTCCACACAGTACAGGGCAGCACTGCGCGCAGAGCCGCTACCAGGCCCAAACTGTCCATAGCACCAAGATTGGCTGACAAAAGTGAGACAAACAAAAAACAATACTAAGACAAGATTTGAAATAAGAATTTCCTTTTCTGACTGTTTTACTTCTTTACAATACTAGATAAAAATCCAGAAGTCACATTATCACAAATGTGATTTGTTGGTGCTTTGAATTCTCCCTCTGAAATAGTATTTTGAAGATCCAGGATTGTTCTTTGGAATATCAACTTTTGTTCAGAGTGTCGCCTGTCACTCTTGATCCTTCACATCACAGAGAGCAGCACTTAGATGTAGCTGTCCATCCTCAAGGCCACACCTTCTGGCCAGACAGGAGGGCACACCTATAATCCCAGCACTCAGGAGGATGAGGCAGAAGGACCAGACCATAGTAAGTTCCAGGTAGGAAGTTTCACGTGAACTGCAGAGCGAGACCCTACCTCTAAAAACAAACAAACAAACAAAGAAACACAAAAAATCACACATTCTTGGAGACAGACTCAAGCGCTCTTCTAGACCTAGCCTATAGGAAACAGCACTTCTGTAATAGAAAGCAGGAAGGGAGAAGCTGGGAGCCACTATTCTTATGACCAGACATGTCCTGGAAAAGAAGCTTTGTAAAAAAAAAAAAGTCCCCAGTGCAAATGATCATATGGCAAATGTGGTGGAAAATTCTAAACTCACATGCCATCCTGGAGTTATGATGAATTTAGTTTCTGTTCATTTAAATGAAGACAGGGGGGCCGGGGAGATAGCTCCATGGCACAAGTGCCTGCCTGGCAAGTGCAAGGTTGTGAGTTCAAACTCTGGTCCCGCCAAAAAATAAAACATAAATAAATGAAGACAAAAAGAAAGATTTTTTTCCAAAAGTGTAGTATGACAATATCTCCAAGAGAAAGGGATTCAATAGTCCAGTAATATTAGCAAACACAACTACCATCTTGAGTGTTACAGATTAATATCATATATGTAGAAATGTTATATTACATTTCTCATTTTACAGGTTTTTTTTTTAAATCCAGGGCCCAGACAGTGCACTCAGGGAACCAGGGCCAGCATGTGGGGCTGGGGATTGAACTCAGGTCCTTGTACTTTCCAGGTCAGTGCTTATTCCTCTGAGCTATCTCTCCAGGTCCCTCATTTTAGAGTTTTGACCAATCTAGTATATCAAATTTCTCCAGCAATAGATTTTTATTGCAATTAACTTTATATTCATGTTTGACCTGTTAATTTCTAGGAAGCAATTGTCTAGTTTACCTAATCTAAAATAAAACCTGCCTTTCTCATCTCATTTTAAGTAACATAGGGCGCTTTCAGGTTAGCTCAATGGCCTAAGTGCCTGCTCAGCAATCCCAGTCAGGCACAGGGGACAGCGGTGGATCCCACCTTAAGGCAAGGCCTGAGGCAGCCTTTAAAAAAATCTTCTTAAATAGCATATAAGCTTTTATGTTTTATGTGTATAATAAAATATAATCTTTTGTAGTTAGTGAAGAATATCCCTAAACATTCATTCTTTCATTCAGCCAGTACTACAGGGCCTGATTACTAAAAGTTAAACTCTATCACATAAAGCAGAAAACCTCTCCAGTTAAAACCACTCCTTCTAGGGAAAAACCAGACTCTAAACCTTTTCATCTTTTGTTCATGTGAAACTCTCTAACAAGGAACAAATGACTCTAAGTGATCAAAACTACTTCTTACAGTTAATATTTCTGTAATTAAAATGAATGTAGCACTGTACATAGCTGTTAAAAACCATAAATTATGAACAATATAATAAATGAACATGCCTTTTTTATTTTTAAACTTTAATCTCATTTGTCTGTCTTCTTGGAATCCATATTAAATATAATTCATTAACAAGAGTTAGTAGAAGCAATAAAATGTATCAAGAATAGCCCATCTGTTTTATATGTAGTAGCTCTCTCACAACAATGCTGAGCTAATAATAGTTCAAATTATTATTCTCATTTCAGAACTAGAATTCAAAATATAGGGATTTAATGCCACGACAGCTTCAACTATAGTAAGCATTTTGCACTTAAACATTTTACAATTTTTTTGCCTTTGTCTTTCACACACACACACACACACACACACACACACACACACACACACACACACACAAATGGGAAGTAGATATTTACATAAAGGGATCTATAGGAAAACAAGTAGTTTAGACATGATCATAAAGCCAGAAGACAGATCTTGAACACTGACCCAGGGCTGCTTGGATGATGCTTCTGTGTCTTTCCAGGGCTTCTGGGAAACTCCGGACTCACTCACTGCACTTGGCTGGGGAGCTGAGACACACTCGCTGGTCTTTAAGTAGCTCTTCTTTTGTATTGTAACTTAGCCATGATCCGAGGAGACAGTTGAGAATAACAATTTTTTGGATGCCAGGAAATTCTCAGCAGGTAAAAATGACCTGTAAAGATAGTGCATTTATTAAATAGGTAAAGGTCTTCCTGTTTTCTAGCTGGAGTTTTCTTGCATAAATTAACTTTGTTTAACCTTTGTTCAATGTTTGCTGGCATTTAGCAATCTGCTATTTGTGTGATTTGCAGCCATACTAAAGAAAGTGATAAAAATAATAATAAAGAACTAAAGAAAGACAAAGAAGTTGACAATAGAAAATAATTTTAACTGAAGGTTTATTATATTTACTAAAAATTTATCTTGGGTTTTATAATGAGATAATATAAAATATGCAGTTTGATTAGAATATACATTTCCAATTCTTAGATTTAGTATAGAATTTACCAGAGAACATTATGTCCAGAGAGCAGAGGTAAAGTAGATTTAGTCTGCTTTTTCATTTTATGTAAGAATTAGGAAATGCTGCAGGAGTACCAAAAAATTTTCATTTGCTTTAACTAATCTACCTTCTTATAAAGTTACCCCCAGAAAAATATATTCACTCACCTGCACCTGAATTATTTGCTGAGACTTCAAATAACAGTACAATAACAACAACATCAATAACAACAATACTAGTGGATCACAGCTAAGACTTACCTAATGTTACATGTAATGTTAATTTAGTTTAAGGTTCATAACTGCATTAGAAAATTATTAATATTTTTCCATTTAGTTGAAATTCACTGTATTTCATACTAAGCCACAAACTTTTGGTTTGACCATCTAGAAAAGCCTGTTTTGTCTTGTCTTGTTTTGTTTTTTCGAAAGCCTTTTCATTTCTCGTTAACCACTCAGTGTTACAGTTCTTCATTGTTTCAGAAGGGCAGGCTGTCCTGTTGACATAATCAGGAGACAGGGCTCAGGCTGTATTTCTGTATCTAATCTACAAGCTAAGAGGAGGAGGTGATTTGGAAGTGATGCTTTTTAGCAGTGTTACACGAAAGCAAATCGGGTAAGAAAGGCCGCTTAGCCCCAGGCTCCCTACAGTACTGCAGTTTGAGAGTGCTGTGTCCTGTGTCTAGCTTTTTTTTTTTTGAAACAGCATCAAGCTGAGTTACCTAGACTGGTCTCCAACCTGTAATCCTCCTGCCTCAGCCTTCCAAGCAGCCAGCCAGGATTACAGGCATGCACCACTATGCCTGGTTAACATGTGCTTGTTTTTTGTTTTGTTTTTAATGTATTTAGTACAGGACCTACAGGATCTCACTATGTAGATCAGGACTCGTAGTGTTCCTCCTTGTTTTCAGCCTCCCAAGCGCAAGTGCCCGGAGTACAGGGCCACGCCACCAGGCCGAGTCTCATTTGCGTCTCAGCACACCCCGGGGGTGGGGAGGGATCAGCACGATTTATGGTGCCAGGGATGGAACCCCGCTCCCAGAGCTCTGCCTAAATGAACACTTTAGTCCACTGAACCATCTGGCTGGCCATAACAGGCTTGTTTTTAATGAGAAAAACATTCCTTATTGGCCAACTGGTGTAGCCAAGAGAACAGAGGGCACAACTAGGCAGGGCAGGTCTGGGAGCTGAAGGTATGTGGACTTGTGAAATAAGACAAAGGGGGAAATTATGTCGAGTGAAGAACGAGTCCTCTGCTGACCACTGGGTGTGCAGGATGCCTCACAGCCTGGTTCTTCTTTGGTGCCGTCACTCAATGGCTGAAGCAAACCTGAGTTACCATGAAGCCCTTGTTGGCCATCAGTGCGCTTCTCCAGGACTTCTTCCTACTGTTTTTTGCGTCAATAAACCTTCCATTATGCTTTTACTGTTCTAAAATGTGGGCACTGCAACGCAGCCCTCAGTGGATGGCTTTTCCTGAATGATAAATGGCTTATGAAGAACGTTTTCATTTATTTCCATCAACCGCCCTCCAACACAGCTGTATATGGTATATTCTTCTCCATGTGAGCATAAATCTTACACAAAGGTGCAAGTTCTGTTAGAGCCTGTGCCCCTGCTTAAATTTCTCAGGAACCTTGTCCTGAAGTCTGCTACAGTTGGTGCTGATCTGATAGGAAATACTTTTGTTTTTCCACTTCTAAGAACCGGATGAGATTCTGCTAATGTGATGGCACATATTCGGTTAGAGTGTTGCAGCACGCAGTGGTCCTCACAAGGTTTTCCTTTGACATCAGCTTTGTACCAGCGAGTGAAATTATGATCCACTACCTTAGGCACCACGGGGTCTGTAACCACGGAGACCGCCCACGTCCCACTGGCCGTCAGGCTGGAGCACTTCCGCTCCAAAAATTATGAATATCAATATCATCCTTGTTACTACAAATGAAGAAAGTGATGCTCCAGTCATGCAGCCATGAAGAGTAGAACTAGAAATTATATCCAAAAAATCTCGATATAAACTTACAGCTTTTTGGCCAGGGAGATAGCTCAGTAGAATAAGCGCCTGCCTGGCAAGCACAGGGTCCTGAGTTCAATCCCCACTACCGCAAAAATAAAAATAAAAATAAAAATAAAAGAAAGAAAAAATAGTTTTTCGCCAACATATTCTACCAGGAAGCCCTCAGACTTCAGATTTCCCATTGGAAATGCAGGGAAATATGATTTTTGTATGCTGTTAAAGGAAAGTGGCTTGCTATGTTAGACTATACTAGACCTCCTGGAAGAACTTCATGCTAAGGATGCCTTTAGACCATACCACAACAAATCTTTCTTTTGAGAGTCACACTAGTTTAAAGATACATTGTAAAGCCGCAAAGAAGCTGCCTTCCATGAGAGAAGAAATCACCAGTCAGGTCAGGCACCAGAACATCTATGACACTGATGTCTCAGAAAACCTCAGGAGCCCGAGCTTTTCCCAGTATGCACTGGACCTATCCTGAGGAACACTGGTTTGTAAAGTTGAAAAGGAGATCTTTGATGATAGGCCTAGCATCTCTGCTGCAGAATATGATCCTCTTCTTGGACACTGTAAAGGAAATTAACTAAGAGGAAAACAAACTAAAAATCCCAGAACTCAAACTAGCAAGCAATTGGTATATTTACCATATTCCTGCAGAACTACACAGGTTTCGGGGGAATTTAATGTGTGCTCAAGCCATAAAGTGAGAACTTGTTGCAGTTAGTGAGTATAAGAAGGAAAAAACTAAGAAAGAGGAAGGAGAGTGGGAGAGAATAAGGGAGGGAAGGAAGAAGAAAGAAGGAAAGGGGCAGAGGCACAGACAAAGGAAAGAAAGAAAAATGAACCAAAATATTGCAAAATTAGGGCCCTGCAATCAATCATTGGAGCTGCTTTGTATTTTCCCCAGCTCTCACACAAACTGAGTTTATCAAGGCCTTACATACTGCTGGAGAACACATAAATCTGACAATGAGTTGGCATTTTTTACAATAGCATTTTATTGATTTATTGTACATCTGTTGTAATATCCTTACGAAGATTTTATAAATCTAATCTAGACATGTGTAAACTCTATTTTTAAGTCTTACTCATATCTACTGTTAGAAAAGTATAAGGGCTGGCCAGATAGCTCAGCTGATTAAAGTGCCTACCTTGGCAGAAGCAGGGATGGGTTCAATCCCCAGTGTGCCATACTGGCCCTACCTCCCAGGGTGCACTGAAACGAAGATTGAGATTGGGCGTGGTGGCACAAGCCTATAATCCCAGTGCTTGGGAGGCTGAAAACAGGAGGATCACTATAAGTCTGATCTGTGTAGTGAGACCCTGTATATCCTGTACTGAATATATTTTTTAAAAGAAAAAAAAAGAGAAAAGTATAGTTTTTTAGAGCTGAGTAAATGTAGGTATGGTTGTTGATATGTTTCTACACTGTCTATCATTTTTCCAGTCTGTACTTTTGCATGTGTTGGTGTTTATAGGTTTATGCCTTGGGCTGTATTTGACAAGCAAAAGGGCATGTTTCTGCTATACATATAATTACATATTGGCAATGTTAAATGCCAGTTATAATATTTATAAACAGAGCAGTATTTATACTATTTAATACTGAAAATAAGTAGATTATTTAATGAATAAAATTCTTTTCATGCAGTATGGAGTCATTTTATGTCTTATTATTTGATATAAAACACCTGTTTAATTAATATAGCTTAAATTCATCTTATATCATGATTAACTGACAACATATATCTAATTATTTACTAAACAGAACATAATCCTGGATATTTTAAATTGCTGCTTTATCTCCTTAGAGGAGGGGAGCTTCTTCTGAATGACCTAAGTTAAGTGGCAATTAAAATAGCCTTTATGATGAATACAGAAATGTTTTAGATGGAAGTTCTAATTTTATGAAGAAAATATAGGTACTTATGTCAAAAATTTGTGTATACACAATGTTACACTTTACATCCTCAGTAATAAATGCTAAATATGGTAATATTTCTTCATTAAAATGATTTCTTTAATGTTAAATATCAGACATCAAGGAAAACTCACTAAATAATGCATAACCATTCAGGAAGGGAAAAAGAGAGGTAAAAAGTTATAGTAGGCAGGTTCACAAAGGCCTCTCAGGCCATAATTACATAGTGGACTTTTAATCTAAGTATAAAAGGTCATCATAGAATATGTTTAACTTGGGGCTCAGCGGGATGGCTCAGTGGTCTAAAGCGCCTGCTTGGGAAAGCTTGAGCGGCTTCAGGAACCATGGTTCAATCCCCAGCACCACATGCTGCGCCAGCCCTGCCCTCGGGATGGGCTGAGCTGGCCATAAAAATGAGTGAATAAACAAAGGTTCTGAAAAAGAAAAAAAATAAATAAAAAAATTTTTTTAAAAAGAATATGTTTAACTCACACTTACTGAGGCATAAGTTCATATACACACACATATATGTATATGCATCTATAGTATGTGTGATTATACATAATTATCTGTAATGTCTGTATAATATTATAGAGACACATATATATATATACGCATTATAATAAAAGCTCCATACAACAAAGTATACATATATAATTCTTTTTGTTTGTTTGTTTTTTGCGAGACTGAGTCTCAAACTCATGACCTTACACCTGCCAGGCAGGCACTGTGCCATGGAGCTATCTCCCCAGCCCAAACATATGTAATTCTTAAGTTAAAAGGATATAACCTTTGAAGCTGCCTTTATTCTCTTTCTTTTGCATAGAGTACCATTTATTGATTTCTATTGGTGTGAAATTCTCATTAACTGGAGAAATAAATTGATAGATTTACACATATATACTTACACATACAAATATGTCTATGACACCACCATATAAATATCACAATAGCCACTATTTTTATAACAGTTTCATGATATATAAACATATAAAGGTGTGTAACTACCACAATTGATAGACCATTTTCATCACGTCAAAATATTCTTTTGTGCTGTTTCAACCTCTGACAATTACTAATCTGATCTTTGTTCATACAGTTTTATCAGAATATCTTACAAATGAAAACACGTGACTTTTCTGCCTTGCTTTTCTCACTTAATTTTAATGCCTGTTGAAATCATCTACTTTGTTGTAAGTATTGGTTACTCATAACTGGACAGAACTTCATCATGTGAGTGTACTATGACTTGTTTATCCATTCACTGGTTGAAAACATCTGGATTATTTTCACGTTGAGCCACTATGAATCAAAGTAAGGGGTGCTTTTTAAAGTGTTATATTTATTGAAAGTTCTCTGGCTGGAGCAGGAGCCCAGAAACTGGGAACAAACACATAATCCACACGACAGAGTAAGTGAATGGTAAACGTGAAGATATAGAAAAACCAACAGATTCTCAATATTTATTTTGAAAGCAAAGTGCAGAACAATGGTGGGAATAAAGAAGTCAAAAAGAACCCCAAAGATGCCTCTTTATATTTGCATGAGACAACTAGATTATTATTCATATCTTCACTTCCAATTACCTGTCTTTATATCATTTTCATATAACCTCTCAGTGGGTATCAGTTAGTGAAATTAAATTTGGGACATCAAAAATTTGAAAACATAGTATTTTCAATAAAATTTACAATACATCATCCCATCTCATAAAAACAAATCTCATATGACAGACAAGTAACTTTCTGGAGCCATGCAATAAGTATCTACAAAACATCAACAAATTACAACTTAATTTAGAGTTACACTTAGAACTCTAAGATTAGAAAAGATCAATTGAGAAATTTTAAATCCTTTCACAAGTACATTTTGATCTAAATATTATTTCAAGAAAAATATTAGAACTATGTGTGCATAACTTGCGCTCACTGGGATATGTGAGTACTATGTAATTCTGTAAGAGTCTTCCCACACCTTCTGATCTATACAATGAATTAAAATGGATACATAGAAAAAGAACAAATAAACACCAACTCTTGAAGTTCCTCCGGAAAAAAAGTACACTTATTTTGCATAGTGAATAAGAAGTTTCTTCCCAGAATTTCCTGGAACCTGAGTAAACTTAGCTTTAACATGGGCCCTGAGTTCAAATGCTAGTACCAAAACAAAACAAGCAACAACAACAAAAGGAAAATAAGGAAATCTCTTATAACTAATATAGAGTACCATAGGTTTTCTTTACAATGCACTTAAATACTGAAGTTTAATCCACTAAGGAAACAATCTTAGTTTTCCTTTCGCATAATTGTCTAAAAGTCAAGTTTTATATTTATCAGCCATATTTATCTCCAGTGTATTTCTCTACTTTTAGCTGCTGAGAATCAGTCTGTGTATGCAAACTCTTAAAAAGTATTTAGGCGCATTCTACTGAGCATATAAATACATATAAACATGAATAAATTATCAGGAGTAAATTCACCTCTATCATTCTATAAGGAGACAAAAACGTGTTTTGATTGAATTTTGAAAGTATTTGTAGCTGGGCATGATGGCGCACGCCTGTAGTCCCAGCACTTGGGAGGCTGAGGCAGGAGGATCAGTGTGAGTTCGAGACCAGCCTGGGCTACAAAAGTGAGCTCAAGGCCAGCCTGAGCTGCATAGCGAGACCCTGTCTCAAAAAGACAAAAAAAAAAAAAAAAAAAAAAGAAAGTATTTGTGTATTTTCTAAAAGGTTTAGATATACCTGTTTTCCTGTTGTGTATTGTTTGTTTGTACTTATTTTCTGCATTCTTTATATTAATGAAAGAATGCATCAATTGAAGTACAAAAAATCATATATTTAGAATACATTCATAAATATGTTTATGAAGAGTGAGCTGAACATATCACATAGTTATTGCTTCAATTCTAAAAGTTCATTACAGTACAAGATACTTGCATTAATCCCACTCAAAATATCCCCTCTCATAAAAGTAGAAAGCCAACAAAAGGAAAATAACATGGCAAAGATGAACCAGCACATATAAGTCATAAACATCAATTAAGTGACCTCAATTCACCAATCAAAAGAAATAGGCAAGGAACAAAATCCAACAATACACCTAAAAACATTTAGGACCTGTGCCCAGGTAGGAATGATCCTCCAGTGTGTGCCACCTGAACTCTGACCCTGCCTGCCCACACTGACCATCCTGGCCTGCACCCAGTTGCAGCAGGAAGAAGCTGACCAAAGCAGCCAGACCTTTCTGCAAAGGATCAAGAAAGGTGGATCCAGACAAAAATTTCGATAGGCGCCAACAGCATAACTTCACCAAAGTGCAGAGTTCATACAAAACGACAAAGAGAAGGCGCAAGATGCAATGTCAGGTCCCGAGTCCACCCAGAACAAATACAGGAGACAGTACCATTGTAGAAGACAGGAATCAGGCTGCCAAAATCTCTGAATTGGTAGCATCTGAGGTAGGCAGTCAAGTCCAGAAATGTATAGAGGAACTCAGATCAAAGATAATATTTGAAATAAAAAAAAAAAAAAATGCATGAAATAATAGAACCTGAAGTGGAAAAACAACTTCAGAAACATATAGAGGAAGTCAGATAGAACTAAACTCTGAAGTTAAAAAAAAAAAAAAAAAAAAAAAAAAAAAAAAAAAAAA
>PVJA010007155.1:0-19826 GCA_004027025.1 Myocastor coypus | reverse complement strand
TCTAATTTAATAGTATCTAAAGTAGGGGAAGAACTGCAGAAAGGTATAAAAGAGATCAGAGGAGAAATAATTCCTGAAGTAGAGAAAGAAAGGATAACTATAAGGAAAAATTTAAATACTACTAAAGAATACACTGATAAAAAAATTAGAGAAGAATAGAAAAATGATGAATTCCCTGATTGAACAATATAAGAAAGAAATAGATCACATGAAACAGTTTCAAAGAGATATACAAGAAAATAAAATCTCAATCACAAGCTGGAAAAACTGTGTGAATGAAAGTGAGGATGGAGTTTCAGATCTTGAAGACACAGTTGCAGCTAGTGAAAAGTTAAGAAAGGATCTCTTAAAAACAATGAAGATGCAGGAAAAATATAATTCAACATCTTCAAGTTGATGCAAAAATGAGCAATGTGAGATTAATACGAATCAACAAGAAAGACGGAGTCAATGCAAAGGAGATAAAAAAAATATAGGCAGAAGTAATAACAGAAAACTTCCCAAATATGAGAAAACAATCTGACATTCAGATTAACTGAAGCATATAGAACTCCAAATAACATTAACCCAACTAAAAGTACACCCAGACATATAATAGTCAAGATCCCAGAAATTCAGCAGAATAATATACTAAAATCCACTAGAGAAAACAAACAGATCACATTTAAAGGAAAACTCATCAGAATAATGACAGATTTCTCTTCACAACCCATGAAGTCAAGAAGAACATGGAGGAGAGTGCTCCAAGTCCTCCAAAAAAACAAATTCCAGCCCAGACTGCTACACCCTGCAAAACTCTCTTTCAACTATGAGGGAGAAGTGAAATACTTCTACAACAAGGAGCAACTAAAGAATTTCATAATGTCAAAGCCAACCTTACACAGACTACTAAAAACTATTTTAGAGAGGGACCAACATGACCCAACCAACACAAATGAGAACAGAAAGAACCTACTAAATAGGGCAACCAATTAAACACAGGAGAAAAAGGGATAAACAGTAGTAAGTAGAACACATGTTAATCATAAGTCAATGCATTTCAAATATAACCATCAATCTAAATGGACTCAATTATTCAATTAATTATCAATAATTATCCACTGACAGAGTGGATAAGGAAACAAAATTCAACAATATGCTGTATACAGGAAACACACTTAACCCATAAAGAAACACATAGGCTAAAAGTGAAAGGATGGAAAACAATACTACATGCTTCAGCACCTCAGAAAAAATCAGGGATAGAAATCCTATTTGCAGACAGTCTAAACTTCAAGCCAAGTTTGATCAAACAAATAAAGAAGGCCACTACACCCAGACTCTATCACCGGCTCAGCGTGCTCTACAGTGGGGCCGGCGCGGCAGGCAGGGCCAGGTACCGAACCCTGGGCCCTGCGCTTCCTCTAAGCAAGCACTAAATCTGCTGTGCTATACTGCCGGACCTTCACCAGCCACTAAAGTTTTGAATTTACAGAACTTCCAGAAAACTTGTAAAGTATAAATATCTCAAAAATCCTTAACCAAATAAGCTGCACAATGCCAGTGACAAACAGAAATAAATCTTTCCTCCCTTTTGTCATGACTCTGACATACATTTTCTTTGTAAAAAGTTATGTCATTAAAGTCACGACAAATGTAACAGCTGCTTATTAAATTTGAACACAGACATGAGAGAATATCTTAAGCTCTACTTCACAACTAAATATCTAAATTTATGTATATGCAGGTGAGGGGAGAATCCAGTTTAATTGAAAATATTACCTCATATTTACTCATATCTTAATTATACTACAATAATATCAAACCTATAACTTGAGCAGAATGTGTATCATGTCCCTGGCTTAGCCACGTTTTTTTCTTACCCAGCCCTCCAGAAAATATTCATGAGGTAAAACTGGCAATACAAAAATAATTATTTGAAAAACATTATATGAGGTGAGTTGTTGCTTCTCCACTGGATGCCAGTTTAAATTGAGCTAATTTGTTTTACCAGTGGCTTAAGAAAACCCCAGCACAGCGGCAAGACAATTATATCCAGGTGCAGGGACTTAATTCAACAAATTCTAGGTGGATCCTTCCCTTCTGCGTGATGGGCCACCTTCTCAGCTGTGTCTAAGAACAGATGCCTTGAAAAACTATGGTAAACATGATCTAGTCAGGCCCTGAATGAAGATTTGAAACATTTCAGGACATATCAATAATTCGATATTCTTATAATCATAATCTCTATTGTCACATCACTGGTAAGATGACATAGAAAAAATGTTTTTGAATATAAGAAAAAATTAAAAGTACTTCATTTCTTTGGATTTTTTCTTTCATATATAAGGTATACAGAGGTGTAATTTTTAAAACTGTCAATGTCCATATGAATTTTAAGAAAACTTGTAATGATGTATATATAAAGGGTATCGCTAACACTCACATACACGTGGAAAATGATTTCTGGAAGAACTTAAGCAATTCTTCAAGGGGAAAAAGGTAACATATCATAAGGAGAAAAAGAACTGGTTCAAATATCTACCTACTAGGGGCTGGGGAGATAGCTCCGAGGCACAAGTGCCTGCTGGGAAAGTGCAAGGTCGTGAGTTCGAACCTTGGTCCCACAAAAAAAAGAAAGAAAGAAAGAAAGAAAGAAATATCTACCTACTTAGCAAGCCGAGGGGAAGGACAACGTAAGAGCCTACAGTATTCTGTCCATAAATGCATAATTTTAAAATTAGATAAAGTTGCTTATTTGCTTCTTAAATGATCTTGAATAAAACACAAATTATAAAAAGTAAAAATGCTTCATGACTTCAAGGCTACAAAGGCACGAGCATCTATTTTCAACATGCATCTACATAATAATTTTCTAAGAGCCTCATCTTTTTCCTGGTGCAGTTAGAACAGGAAGCAGTGCATAACGTACTAACCCTGTAATCTTCCATTTTAAGCTATTAAGATTCCAATATGAAAGCAAATTTTAGCATAATTTAGAATTTGTTCCTAATTATTAGAATAGTCTAGCAGTTAAGCATTCTCTGTACTTAACTCTATACCTTTCAGTTGTGAATGTCACTGAGTGTAAATGTGTTCATAGATGACTACCAAGATTATTCAGTTTTGTGAATCATGTCATAAGGGACAGTTATTTTGGCTATTCTGTCATTTCTAAATTTACCCTGCTTTATTGTAGGTCACCAAAGTTACTATATAAAAGTCAACTTCTTATTTGTGGAAATGAAGGTATTTGACACTCAAAATAATTTAAAAGGGTGGATCTATACATATAAGGTAAAAAACCAAATACATGTATTTTGGAATTTATTTTTTTCTCTCAAAAACCTTATTGAACATTTATGTGAAATTTTAAAAGTTTTTAAGGGGCTGGGGATATAGCTCAGCCATATAAGTGCCTGCCTATCAAGCTCAGGGACTTGAGTTCAATCCCCAGTACTGGAAAAAAAAAAAAAAAAAAAAAACACCTTAAAAGTTTTTAAAATCACATGAGATTTCAAATTCTTCTAATTCAGATTCTTATAAGAAACAGGACATTAAAATAAACAAAATTATAATTTATTAGATATTGTTTCTATAACATATTTAAGTATGTTTAGTAATTTGAAAATGTTACATGTTGAAGTTAATTTTTTTCAGGCTTAAGTTCTAGCAACAATTTTCTACTCAAGTGAACAAAGATATATTATTTTACTTGCTACCATAAGTATTTGAGCAGGTGTGAGAATTACAGATATGAAAATTAAACTTAGTGAACTATACTGCAAGTAAAATTGTAAAAAATCTCAGTAAGATGTTGTCATATAAGAATTTATTGAACTGCAAAAAAAGAATTTAACTAGAGATAAGAGAAATAACTTGATTTCCTATGATTTTTATTATAATGCTATCATAGAACAATTATGTTTATGACTTTGGACACGATTTAGTACAAAGCTCTTATACCTCAGGTCAGAATGCCAAGGGCCCAAGACACTAAGGTTTCCAATTAATAATACAGATTGAGGTCCAACATCCACTGTACTCCATTCCAAGAAATCCCAACACTACGTTACGCTGATTTTCAGATGAAGTTTATGGATTTCTTTGTATGTGTAAAATGCTATTGGGCATCACAAACACACAAAAAAGAACTGCTAGCTGCTGAATATCATAATTAAATTGTATCATAGGCTGGCTTTTTTCTCATAGTACGTAGTACTTGGTGGGACTGTAGGAAATTTGCTCCTCAGTTTTAACATACTCACGAGTAGATTGAAGGCTTGAAGTGTACTATTATTTTTTTTATTTTACTTTATTTTTTTCTTGTTTCAGAACCTTTATTTGTTTATTCACTCATTTTTATGGCCAGCTCAGCCCGCCCAGAGGGCAGGGCTGGCGCAGCATGTGGTGCCGGGGATCGTACCGCCGTCCCTGAAGCCGCCCAAGCTTTCCCAAGCAGGCGCTTTAGACCACTGAGCCATCCCGCCAGACCCTTATTTTTTTAAATATGGAGAAATTTTTCATTTTCAAAAGAGAATATTTTTTTTCTGATAAAGAATATTTGTTAAGCTTGAAATCACTGCAAGTTATGTTGCTGATGTTAAGTTAAAATACCACAAATACCAACAAGTACATATGTTATACTATAAAGTGTCTCCTATTATTTATACTTATGTTTTCTGTTCCACTGGATAAGACTTGAAAAATCAAACTCTCTTGTAAATTATATGAAACTGATAGAAATTATAAAGTCATGGAATATTGTTTCTCCTTTAACTTGTTAATATGATTTTTAGTAGTTTATCCAAATAGTTTAATTTTAGCTTCAAAGAACATTTGTTTTTAATTTCATTTTTTTCTGCTTATCCTTCATAATAGATAATTACAAGTATAATCATTATTGGTCATTGGCCATTAATTTGTTTCAGCATATGTACCTCGGTGGGCAGTAATTACTTCACAGCCTTCAATAAGATATCATTAACAAAATGAGAAGACCAGAGAAAATATGTTAATTACTGTAAGTGCTCCATTGGTTCCTCTCTGGAATAAACAAGTCTAACAATTAAGATCACACTTACTTTATGCCAGACTGTATTTTGCAGTGAAGAAAAAAAAAAAAAAGAAAAAAAAGGAAAAGAAAAAGACTATGCTACACAATTTTAAGAAAAAACATTTGGAAAGATTTACATTATATTCTTTTTAAATTGATAACAGCAACTCTAATGAACCAAAGAAAGAAAGCAGCTCTTGTGCCAAGCAGCAATTTCATAAAAGCTCATTGTTCATAATGAAAAAATTAATTGCATACAGAGTATTTTATTACAATTAAGAGGAGAAACATCTCAAAATTATGGAAATGTTTTAATTTTTTTGAACTATTTGTAGAACAAGTTAAATTGTTTTCCTAGTAGTCCATATATAAATAGAAGCCCCAATTAAGAAAGTATAACACCAAATTCAGAACATAATTGGTTTAGGTTAACAATGTAGAGTTTTGAGCATGGTATTTTTGTTATGATGCTAATCTAAAAGCATAATCAAACATATATATATATATATATATATATTAATCTTCATTATTGCAATTCAGTGCTTAGAACATTCTAAACATATTAATTCTTTTTTAAGTATTTGCCTCATGTCCCCAGATAAATGTGTATTCATTTCCTAATGCTGTTCATTCAGGACTTTTCTGCAGCTGGCTTGGCCGCATATGTAGAACCCAGCTGCTACAACCGTGCCTGCCTTCCTTTTATTGTCTTCAGCAAGGCATGTCTCATTTTGCCCTCATTCTTCTGCAGTCCTAGACCCTTTCCAATTTCTGTTCCAACCGCTCCTGCTATAGCTTTTACAGTTCAATTGTTTGGAGCCTTTTACAAAAACTCCTTCCTGGAGAAGGTTTCCACCTCAAGGAACTCCAGCTACAGGTTGCTTCCTCATTTCCATATTCTTTGATTTTCCTTGACATTTTCCCAGACAGCTTTAAGACATTCGGACCTTTCTTGACCAGAGGTGATTCAAGGTGATCCAAGTTCATCTATTTTGATTTGGTTTTAATCACATAAAATTTTAGGGTTAGATGTAAACAAATAATGAATTGTGTTTTGCTTTATTTCTATTTAATATGCACATAAACATAGGAAGAAATGTAAATTATGAAATGCATAGTTTCAGTATATAGGCTAACCATAAATATAATTTCAAATAATACATGGAAGATGTTCATTAACATTTAAATAAGGTCCATCTGTGATTATAGAGTATATGCAATTATTATTTGTATGTGTGTGGTACTGGGGATCCAACGCAGGACACTGAGCATGCTAAGCAAGCGCTTTACCAAAGAAATACACCCAACCTTTATATTTTTAAAGGTGCATAGAACGGTGATCAGTTAGTTGAAAATGACAGTCAAAATTATGAACAAAACTTAGAAAGGTCACAAGATGTCTCAGATTTTAAAATTCTTTTGTTAAGCTTGTATGTACAGTTTCTTTTACCTAACATCACATTTTCCAAGTACATCCATTTTCATACAAATATCTCAGATATGTTATTATTTATAGCCCAGAAATATTCTGCTATATATAGATATAACATTTCCTTTATCCAATCATCTCTTGATGGGTAAACAAGATATTTCCAGGATTCAGTTATTATAAATTGTACTGCTAAAAAAAATAAGTATACATGTATCTCTGTAGTATGATGACTTAGATTTTATAATTCTTTAAAATGATTCTTTTTTTTAAATTTTTAATTTTTTTTTCTTGTTTCAGAGTCTTTGTTTCTTTATTCACTCATTTTTTTATGGCCGGCTCAGTCCGCCCCAAGGGCAGGGCTGGCGCAGCATGTGGTGCTGGGGATCGAACCACGGTCCCTGAAGCCACCCAAGCTCCCAAGCAGGCACTTTAGACCACTGAGCCATCCCGCCGGGCCCCTTTAAAATGATTCTTAAGGGCTGGGGAGATATCTTAGCTATCTGAACACCTGCCTGACAAGCATGAGGACCTGGGTCCAATTTCAAGTACCATATACCATGTCAGTCCAGAACCTTGGGTGCACCACGACAGCCACTGAAACTGAGTGTGGCCATGCACATCTGTAATCCCAGTGCTGAGGAGGGAGAGTCAAGAGGATCACTTTGATTCTGAGCTGTGTAGTGAGACTCTGTACCAAATAAATAAATAAAAGATAAAGTTATTCTTAAAATCAAACTTGAAATTTAACATTGCCTTTTGCTAGTCTTAGCTATAAGAACTCATAATCTAAAATGGTAATATTGGCTTAATTATATATCCTACTCTGTCAATGCATGGCATCTTAGCTGACGCAAGATTTTGAGATTATCTGTAAATACTCTTCAGAACTCCCAATTTGTATTACTTTATCTAATTTTGTGTCTTATTATCTCCTATACCTGCAAATATTATTTAATTCATCAAAATAATCTTTTGGGATGTATGGATGATAAAACTCAGGACCTCGTGTTTGCTAAGCAGGTACTGTGCCACTGAGCAAAGTCCCCAGCCTCTAAAATATTCTTTAAAAATACAATTGAATTTTTTCTTTTTGTTTTAGACATTTATATTTTTAAAATTGTGTTATCTCTTCTACTCCCTTCTATAACTACAGTGAAAAACAAAGGACCAGATACTAGATTGGATGAAACAAGAAACTAAAACTCTCTGTGCTAAACATATAGAAAATACACTATTCCCAACAAAAATAATTTAGTTAATTTTTTAATTCGTTATAGCAAAAGCCAGTCAACTAGCAGACATGCAGGAAGTACTTGGTGATTGATTCTTTATTTCATCAAAAAAAATAGATAATAAATATCATTTTCACCTTTCACCTACATGCTCCATTAACAAGAGAAGAATGTCTTTTTTTTAACTACATATCTAACTTATTGCTCTACTAAGGAATTTTCCCATGAAGTCACCAGACTAGTACAAAAACATAAAACAGTTTTCAGACTGTTTCTTTTGCTTCTTCTTTTTGTGGCAGAGAACACTTTTTATTCAAAACCCATCAGAGAATGGACAGTTTGGGTCTTTGACAAAGCATGCATGTTTTACAGCTTAGGTCCGTAACTGAATGAAAGCCTACACTGCTACCTATGAATCAACTGATCAGACCACAAATTTTCAGTGTCTTAAAACTAAATAAGGTTCCCATAAAAGCAGCACCTTTGTGATATTTTTAGTATTCCTCTTCTTCCTCATTCTCTCTTTCCACGGAATCCACACCAATGTCTTCATATTCCTTCTCAGGGACAGCCATGAGCTCCCAACCCTCAGAAAATTCCCCTTCATGTAGTCATAAAAACTAATAATGTCTGAAGAGAAATTTGGTGAATGGGTTACATAAATTTGGTGCAGTCAAGAGACGATGATACAGCTAAAAAGAAAAAAAACACATATATTGCTAAGTGTTATGGTTTATGTGAAAGTGTCCCTCTAAAAGCCACATGAAGTCATGAGGAGGGGAGGCTTTTCTGAGATGACCAAATTTACAGTCACCTGTGTGATTGGTTCATAGTCCAATGCCTGGATTAAAGTGTAGGTGCTACACCCGCCCTAGGGCAGGTAGCCTGCATATACTTTAAGGAATAGAGAAACTCCTCTCTCCTCCATCTTGCTTTTCCTACCTTATAGACACCACGACACTTCTCTGCAAAGCCACACTGCCTTGGAACCAACCAGTTATGAACAGAAACTATGAACTAAATAAATCTTTCCCACTTTAACTTTGGGTGGTAGATATTTTGTCTCACCAATGAGAAAAATAACTAAGACAGACTTGGTGGCAGGAGTAAGGCAGTTGCTATGACTACACTTGGCCATGTGGTTGAGGAGCCTTTGGGAATGACTTGTGGAAGATTTTAGAAAGTTTCAGATATGCAGGATGATGAAGTAGACTGGGAAGGCTTTGAACTGCACTGTGTGGGAGACTCTGGTCATAACACAGAAGAGAAGAAAGCTGAGAGGAATCCTGTTGGTAAAATCTAGGCTGAAGAGTCTTCTGGTGGAAAGAAAGACTGCGCTGGCTATTGGACTCAAGAAAATAGGTGCTGCGGATGGGCAGAAATTTTGTCTGCACTTTATTTCTATCAGGAGACTTCCTGAGACAAAAATTAATGATAACAGGCTAATAAAATTTCAAGGCATGTCTGCTGCCACAGCCACCATTCAAGAGCAGTAGCCATTTCCCTCCACTACCCATGGCTGTGGGCCTCCATAAGGACCACAAGGTGACTAAGAAAAAAAAAAACAAAAACAAACAAAAAAAAAACAAGGTGACTAATAACTGAGCAAACCCAGGCACAGCCGCTACCTCGGACGCCTCACCAATCTCACTGAGCTCATGTGGTGAGGTGATCCGGCAGGTGTGCAGCTTCTTGCCCTAAGAAGGATGAGTCATAGAGCTGCTCCAAGGACAAATGTGCCCTGTAGTTCATCAAGAAAATGGTAGGCGTGCACATCCACACCAAGAGGAAGCACGGGGAGCTGAGCAACGTGCCGGCCGCTATGAGGAAGGCTGATGCCAAGAAGGATTGAGTCCCTCTGGAATAAAGTTTTGCAGAAAAAAAAAAATTCAAGGTATTCTAATGAAGTAGTGTTATGGGTAACTGCTGGGGACTTTTAGTCACATTTATGTTGAGAGCCATGTGCAAAGATCCTAGAAGAATGATTTAAAATGTGAGCTCAGCCAGAAGCATGCCCAGAAAAGTTGTGCACTTCCAAAATAGACGCTTGATCTTAACCAAAAGACCAAGAAGTGATGCACTTCACACATAGAGAAGAGGAGATCTTGCTTGCTGAAAAGGAACGGAACACCAGAAATGATAGCCTGAGAGCATGATGAGGAGCACCAGGTCTCCACCCTCTGCAACCTCAAAACTGCAACAGGGAAACATTTTGCAAAAGGCTGCAGAACATCATGCTCCAAAAGGGCGGTTGCCCAGAGAATTTGTTTGTGGAGCTGGCATCGTGTTGCTCAGCAATCCATTGGCTTAACCTCTACAGCCAAGAAAACAGGAAGCCTAGGCACAGCTCCTGCTTGCAGCAGGCATTGTCATTTTTTTTTTTTTTCGGAACCAGGGATTGACAGGGATTAAACTCGGGCCTTGCCCTTGCCAGGCAAGCACTTATGCCACTGAGCTATCTCCTCAGCCCCTGGCATAATTTATATGGTGCTGATCTTAGGTGTATGAAATGTGAAAGTGTTGTAGGGTCAGAAGACTTCCCCTCAGATTTCAGAAGGCCTTGAGGGTGAGCAGTGTGCTCTTGAGCAGGCAGCGTAGGAAACTGAATGTGAAACCAGATGGACAGTAAAGACCCCAGAAGATTAGAGAAGCCAGAAATATGGGTCATCTAAAAGTTATACTGCAAGTTGAAATCAGAGACAACCCAAGAGAAAAGCCTAGGAGCGACAGCCCCCCAGCAGTACCGTAGTGGCAGAGCCATCTAAGGAATTCACTACTAGCCAAAGACTGCCTCAGTCGCTGTACATGGAATTATAAGATTCAATGTTTGTCCTGCTAGATTTTGGGCTTCATCCTATTCCTTTGTTTTCTGTTTGTAACTTTTGAAATGAAAATGCCTATCTTGTGCCACTGGATAGTGGAAGTGTTCCATTTTCTTTTTATTTCTACAAGGGCTCACAGCAAAGAGTTTGTCTTAGATTTCGGAGGAGATTTAGGGCTTGACGTTTTCAGAAATGTTGAATCTATAAGGACTTTGGTAACTCAAGGATATGGAATAAGTGTATTTTATATAAACGGGTGTGCATGAATGTCTGGTGTGGGGGCAGGAAGAATGTTGTGGTTTGTGTCTACATGTTCCCCAAAGCTTCGTGCTGTCCTGGGTGGCAGGCTTTCTTCAGAGGTGGTCGGATCCAGAGGTTGTGACTGATTCATGGTCCGATGCTGGGGTTAAGGGCATGGGTGCTATGCCCTCACTGGGGCAGGTAGCCCGCATACTGTATGAGAGACAGAAACAGCATTGCCTCTCCCTTGTTTTTGCTGCCTTGTGGTGTCATGAACTAGTCTCTGCCAGGCAACCTCACTTGCAGCCAACCCATTATGGGCTGAAATGTATGAACTGTGAGTTTTGTAAACTTTCCTCCCTTTGACTTTGGCATTGGGTATTTTGTCCCAGCCATGAGAAAAGCAACAAAACCACTAAGTAAGTAAATAGTGCCGCTAAGCAAAGTGTGCTATACCTGAGCCTTTTGCACACTTATTTGCAGTGGCAAATACCATGTGCACATTGAATTTGCTCCCTTTCTGATCTGGGAATGTACCCAAGTAGTAGGTAATGATGTTCAAAGCCTTGTGATCTGAAGCAGGAAATGTCTCCCTGGACATCCAGCCTCTCTGTTGTCACAGGTGCGTGGCCCGGAAACACCAGCAGCAGGTGACAGGAGCACCAGCCTGAGGGGCTCTGAGAGTGGAGCCCCACTACTTCCACTTTTCTCCTGTAGTCCCCTGCTGACTCAGAAATAAAATTCCATCACATCATCCACCAACACTTTGTAGTGCATCTATTTGGAGAGTATCTGTTTCATCACGGATGATGTGCTATCAAATTTCCTTCATAGAAAACTATAAAAAGAAAATATCTACCAAAAGAGTACTGATATTAGGGAGCATTTTGTTTTGTTTACTTACTTGCTTATTAATTTTGTTATAGCAGTGTTTTGAGAAAAGAAAACATTTGGTCGTAAAAGCTTCGCAAGTGAGAATTTTGATTCATAAATATTTAATTTCCAAAAGCAGAAAAATTAATGCCTGTCTTTTATTACTGTTAGACATTAATACAACACAAGGGAAGTATAATATTTCACTAATGGTTCCTAAATTATAAGATTTTCCTGGTATGATCATATTCTTCAGAAAATAACTAAAGCATAACATGTAATTAATTGTTTTACAGGGGCATTTTTGCCTTGGTTAATGTACTCGATAAAAACCATAAATTATCTTCACTACTGCTCATATGAAGCAAAACTCCCTGAAACTTACACACACTGAGCACTACCCTGCACCACTGCTTCAACGTCTCCACACTCGACTGGATCGTCCTGACTAAACATGTCAGACCTGACAAGATCTTTACTTCTTCCACTGACTTTAACTCAGTTTTTAAACGCTCTGACATATCAGTCAAAACTCTGCTAATGTGATTTACAGTTGAATCAAACACAAAAAATACGGTTAAAATAATGTTAAAAGGTTAAGAAGACACAAGACAACACCTTCTAGGAGCTCACGAAGCCTTTCCCAGCCACCTCTGCGGGGAGGCCAGAGACTCTGCGTGGGCGTCAGCCTCAGCCAAACGACACCTCAGCATTTTTTTTTTTTTTCAAGAGCAGAATATTTATTGAGAGAAAGAAAGCTTCTCCCTGAGAGAAGGGACAGAAGGGGGATCTGAGCAGTTTGCTCCTACCTCAGCATTTTAGAGCACTCAGAGTCTGTGCTTGAAAGCACACTAAAAGGGTTATTATATGTGTGCGTGCGTGTGTGAGTGCATGCGTGCGTGCGTGTGTGAGTGCATGCGTGCGTGTGTGTGTGTGTGTGTGTGTGTGTGTGTGTGTGTGTGTGAAGGAATGAGACCTCCACTGCCTGTGAGACACAAAACTGTAGGAGTAGAAGATTTAAAAGAGGCAATAGGTGAGAAAGGAAGGAATCAGCGGCCAAGAGATTGCTGGGTGCTGTGTTGGTGAATGGCCTTCATTTCATAAAAATGCTATGAACACAAAATTTAGCTTTTGACTCAAGAATTGACCATTAAGCGTGGGCGAGATAGTTCAGCTGACTAAAGCACATGCTTAGGCAGAGTGCTGCAGCTGGGGTTTGATACTCAAGTGTTGCTCCGGCCCCGCCCCCAGGGCATGCTGAGATAGCGACTGAGAATGCACGTGGTAGTGCGCACCTGTAATGCCCGTGCTTGGGAGGCTGAACATAGGCGAATCACTATGAGTCCAGTCTACATAGTAAGACCCTGCAGACCCTGTACAAAATATAAAAAGAAAAAATGAGCATTAAAAAGTGTATTTTGGGGGCCCTGCAGGATGGCTCAGTGGTCTAAAGCGCCTGCTTAGGAAAGCTTGGGCAGCTGCAGGGACCTCGGTTCGATCCCTGGCACCACATGCTGTGCCAGGCCTGCCCTCAGGGCAGGCTGAGCCAGCCATAAAGAAAAAAAAAGTATATTTTGTAGTCTACTGGGATTTTAATTAACACCTGTATTAAATAAATGTACTCTTGTTGTTTACATCTTAAAATCTTGAGATTTGTTCTGTAAAGAAATAAGATGCTTGGTGGATCCATTGTGGTGGTTGCTACTATACCTAATAAACCATTTCTTCAGTGGGATGATCTTGTTGATATTCCCTCCCTTTGCCTCTCTTTCTCCTCTCATTGCAGTGGCCTCTCTCTCTCTCTCTCTCTCTATCTCTCTCTCTCTCTTTATCTCTCTCTCTCTCTCCTTTTCTTCTCTCAACAAATTTACCATTTCACAAAGAGCTTAGCAGCTATCTCTTGATAGTTCTGCAAGTCAACAACATGGGAGCTTGGGTCAGAATGGTGCTTCTGACTAACCACATTTAGGCATCAAACCAGACCTTTTTCACTTGTCATGCTGGCATCCATAAAACACATCTGGCACTTCATCTTACCCAGAATCTCAAAAGAGTGGAGCATAAACCAAATTTTGTAATCCTTTGTTGATAATAATCCTTTTAACAGAGTACTAGGAGTGTACTTTTTGTTTGAGAGAGTAAAAGCTGTGCTAGGCTGTGGCAATGCCATTTGATGGACTGGCCCAGGGAGGCAGTAAAGAGCAGGGACATGTTCCTTGGCGTATGTCCCTGGATTAAAAGCCCACGGTTTAAAAGTTCACTGAAGAACCCAGAAAGGGAGGATTACTTATTCCATGGCTTCTGGCGACACTGAGCACATAATTAGTGAGTTCTAGTTCAATATTTATATCCAGGTGCAACTCTAAATGTGATAAAAACAAAAATTATGCCAAACTTTATATTATCTTTGGTCCTGGCTAACTTAGCCAACCTTCTTAAACCTACAGGCCCTCCAGCCTGAAAACGAAGTTTTATAGCTAATGAGGTAAAAATTGAAGACCTGTGCAACTGGAAGCCATGTGCGTTGAAATTCTCATTTCTATATATGTACCCTTTAGGAGTACAGAGTGAAGAGCTACATTTTCTATCTGAAATCTGACATACTAATCTTTGCTTCTTTATTTTTATTATTATGAAAGCAAGCATCTAAATAGAGATTTTTATCATTTCTACATGAAATTAGAAGCTATAGTTTTAGAATAGGAGGAAATCAAAGATTATTTTAGTCTCAACAGTCAAGAACAATCATCTGTTGGCTTGCTATATTCTAATGTCAAATGATTTAATTTACTCATGCTTCATTTACAAAGAAGTAATTCAATAGCTAACTTAGTAATCACTTTAGAAACTTAAGTCTGAAACTTCCAAAAATGTACACTAATTTTATTATTTTTTTCACCTTTACACAAGAACATATCTTATAAAAAGTAATGATAAACAGCAATTGATCTTTTTGAGCATCTCTGAATATTCAAATTACTTTTTTTCCAAAATATTAACATAAATTTGGGAAACATGACATAGTAAAAAGTCATACATTTGTCAGTGCTATCTGAAAATTTTCACAATAAGAAGAAAAGTTTATTTTAAATTAAAGCATATTATGCATATCAATGTATCCTTGTTATTCAAAGGAAACATATGAAAACTTCAGCTTGGAGAAGTTATGGTTTGTTTTAACGCTAAGCTATTTGCTCCCATGTAGCTGTGTCTGTAGTATGAGTTTGTATAGCTTTGTGCCTTGAAAAAGTCTGCCAGTTTTTTTAAAGAATAAAAAACAGTGATAGAAAAGACAGCACTAGAAATGATACAAAATTTCACTAAACAAAGTAATAGAACTTCAACAAAGGTTGCTGTATTGCCTGGTGTTATCTTCGAATTAGTTGTTCAGCTTACCAGATGTGAATGTGCAAGGTTGGTTTAAAGAAAGTATGTTTCTATAGGTATTATGTAATCTTGAATACTGAACCTTAAAGACTATCACAGCACCCAGTTTGGGAAACAAGTGATTATAAATATTTTGTACACATCCTGAAGCCAGACAGAGAGGTAATTACAATATCTATCTATCTATCTATCTATCTATCTATCTATCTATCGTAACCATTCTGTTCCTTGTTGTGCATGTACTTGTAATAGCAAATTTGCAGTGTCCCTACAAGGTTTTTAGACATTGATCATATATCTCAGTCATACAGGCAGGCACCTAAGTCAAAGCAAGTGACAAGATGATCATATAATCCATACCTATGTTCATGCCAAGTGTATGCTTTCATTGAATTAGTTACAATTATGCAAATATCCACTTTCACAATCACTCAATATACTATAACTTTTATAATGTGCTGATGTAGAAATAGATTTATATATTGGCATAGTCATAAACTTCACTTTGAGCTCATTGTTATGACTTGTGTTTCCTCAAAGCCTCATTCAGTCATAGGTGGAGCTCTTCAGAAGTGGCTGAACCTAGAGTATGAGATGCTGATATCAAATGATTGCTAAATTGGTTTGCTGATTGAGCACAGTTTTGGGGTGGATAATGCGAAGGCCCTCCATGGGTGTGCGTGGGCAGGTAGGTTGAATAGAGTATAAGGGACAGAAAAGGGGCTGCTATGGCTGCTCTCTCCATGCTACTTTGGTGCCTTCTGCCTGCCATGAGCTGTTTCCCTTCTGTTGTATGCAACCCAACTATGGAGCCAATAACTTACCGACTCAGACCTCTATTGTGAGTCAAAATAAACTTTTCCTAAGACACTGTCCTTTTCCTAGCAGACATGAACTTGAAATGTACAGAATCAGAGGACAGAAACAAGTACAGACTAGCAACTAAAACTACCCTGCAGGTATATCCACTGCCTTAATTGTGTACACTGCATTAACCATATGCCAACATATGTCTTTTGTCTACCAGTTTTTATGCAGAACACCAACATGTGAGCACTTATATTCAGTATTTGTGTAACTTTTATCTTTTATATGTTTAAAGATGACTAAAAGTCAAGTTTAGGTTTAGCAAATTTAGATGTTTTTGAAAGCACAGTTGGAAAACATTGACATGCTTTGTTCAAAAAATTCTGAGAAAATAAAACCAGAATCTGAGTAAATCTAGATGTTGAGTGAGTCATGATTCTGAAACTGTCCAAGTACTGTATTTATTTTTTTTTAATATTTAAAAAAAAAATTTTTTTTCTTGTTTCAGAACCTTTGTTTGTTTATTCACTCATATTTTTTATGGCTGGCTCAGCCTGCCTAGAGGGCAGGGCTGGCGCAGCATGTGGTGCCGAGGATCGAACCGCGGTCCCTGAAGCCGCCTAAGATTTCCCAAGCGGGCGCTTTAGACCACTGAGCCATTCCGCCAGGCCCAGATTTTGTTACTGTCATTGCATTTTTTTTTTTTTTTTTGCAGGACTGGGGTTCAAACTCATGAACTAGCACTTGCCAGGCAGCCACTTGTGCCACAGAGCTATCTCCCCTTCCCACAAGTACTGTATTTCTAAGGCTAGTCAATATCAACCTGCAAAAGAAAAGTCTGAAGGACTGCTTCTCAAATTTTAATGTATAGGGCAGAACCCCCTCAGGACCCTCCTCCTGTCCTCTCAGACAGGAGCTTTGTTTCCCTCAATAAATCTATTCTGCTCATAAAAAATTTAATGTATATATAAACCGTGGTAAAAATCTTGTTAAACTGAAGACCCATTCAGTGGATGAGTGGTAGGGTCCAAGAATACACATTTCTAAACCATTCACAGACTATGCTGAAAGATGATATAAACACCCTTCAGTTAGCAAGGTAGCAAGTAATAGCTCCAACAGTGGAACATCCAAAGACCACCTCTGATCTCTACACTTCTTGTGCATTTGCTAGGGAGAAAGATGTCATGGAGTAAATGTCATGATAGCTATCTGTAGCTCCTGCCTGCCTATAGAAACAAATAGTTTCAGAAAAAGTAAAAGGAATCTCAGGTTATGATGTATCCTACATTATTAAATTAATATAATATTAAAATATTGGTATAATTTAGAAATTCCTCTCCAGTAATATACTTTCTATTAATTCATAGTTTTTGTTATTACCAATAGGAATAAACTGGGCCAGCCAAATAGCTCAGTGGATTAAAGTGCCTGCAAGCAGGCGCAGGAGCAGAGAGTGCCGGTCCTGTCCCTGGGGCACGCTGACTTGTCAATTGAGATTGGGAGTAGTGGCTCGCGCTTGTAATTGCAGCTCTTGGGAGTCTGTAAATAGGTGGATCACTACCAGTCTGATCTGGTAGTGAGACCCTGAATATCCTGTAGATCTTCCCTAAAAATATAAAAATATTAATAAATAAATAAATGTAATAATAGAAGGCAATGGCCCCTAGAAACACAAAAGAAACTTACATCTAATAATATTATGGGATTGCATAACTTTTTTCTTTTTTTTTCAGAACTGGGGATCAAACTCAAGGACCTCACGCTTGCCAGGCAGGCACTTATGTCCCTAGCTATCTCCCCAGCCCCTAACTTACTTTCATTTCATGTAATTCCACCAAACTATTTGAAAAACTCAAAATAAAATGATGGAAAAAGGGGTCAGTAAGATGGCTCAGTGGTCTAAAGCACCTGCTTAGGAAAGCTTAGGCAACTACAGGGGCCGAGGTTTGATCCCTGGCACCACATGCTGCCCCAGCCCCACCCCCAGGGCGGCTGAGCTGGCCGTAATACAAAAGAAATGATAGAAAAAAATCAACAAGGAAATGAGAATAAAGTAAAATAATATAGATGATAATGTAAGACAAAATAAAATACCTACATTACATACTGTATACAGTATATGCATGGAATCAGACTTCAACTAATAAACATGTATGGGTTTTATACGTTAACTAAAATTGCTTAAAATAAGCTCTTATGCTAATGTTGTTAGTGAGCCAACATGTAGTTTTGAAGATGAAATATATATATATATATATATATATATATATATATATATATATATATATATATTATGGCCAGCTCAGCTCTGGAGGTGGGGCTGGCACAGCATGTGGTGCCAAGGATTGAACTGCAGTCTCTGTGGTTGCCCAAGCTTGCCAAAGCAAGCGCTTTAGACTGCTGAGCCATCTCGCAGGCCTGCAGCTGAACTTTCTAAGAACCGTATTCAGAGAGAAATGTAACCAGTCTCAAAGTTTACAGGCAGTTTACTTCAATAGTTTTCTGTTGAACTAACAAAAGTTTCTCTAGTGAAGCTTCTTTAAAAAGACTTTAAGGAAATATAAAAGAATGGGGCTGGGGAGCTAGCTTTGCAATCTAAGTGCCTGGCTGGCAAGCACAAGGACTCAGGTTCAATCCCCAGTGGAGCCGCATAGGAAGACCCTATGCAGTCAAATAAATGAGTTAATAAATAAATAATTTTTAAAAAGAATGATCTCCACAGTGTTTCTTTAAAGAACACTATTACTAATCAGTGTGAAAAGCAAACATACCTAACCAAAAGATTGGGTGAAAAATAAAATTTATCACATGAACCAAAAGTTATGCAACAAAGTCAAAATATCAAATCTTAATTTTAGTTAAGATGTACAACAAATAAAAGATTTAAAAAAGAAAAAAAGATGTAGGGCCCGGCGGGATGGCTCAGTGGTCTAAAGCGCCTGCTTGGGAAAGTTTGGGCGGCTTCTGGGACCACGGTTCAATCCCCGGCACCACATGCTGTGCCAGCCCTGCCCTCGGGGCGGGCTGAGCCGGCCATGAAAATGAGTGAATAAACACACAAAAGTTCTGAAACAAGAAAAAAAAAAAGAAAGAAAGAAAGAAAGAAAGATGTACAATACTTTATTGTACAACCTAAAGCTGGTGTAAATTAGTAATTATTTGCAATGGTCATTAATTGCTGAATATAATTTGCGTTCTCATTTGAGTAGAGCATTAAGAGACATAAAATTTTACACTGGAAAGGGGTTCACATGGCATAGCATGGGACAGCACTATTACATATACTGCTGCGGCTGAAGACTGAGCATAAAGACAGTCAGGACAGGGGCCAGGGGCATAGCTCCGGGGCACAGCGCCTGTCTATCAAGCATAAAATCCTGAGTTCGATTCCCAGTTAAAACAAACAAACAGAAAATACCCAGAGCATCAGTATAAAAAGATAATCACATATAAAAATGGGTTGCTAGGCTATTCCTGTAGAATCTCAAAAGTAAAATCTTTAAGTTACTAACTTAGATGTTTTCAAATACAAGAAAGTGTATTGAAAATATTAATGTGCCATGAAAGTATTTCAGATAATTTTTTTTTCATTTTCGTGAGGGCCTTTTTGATCTTTTTATAATATCAAATACTTATTATACTAGTCTGTGGTTTTCTAGTTTGTTAGCTAAAATAATGTTATGGTTTTCAGACCTATATGTGTAAATATCGTATAGTCTCCCTAATATAAGAACTTTAAAGAAGAAAACAAGAACTTAAGGGCATAACACAGCTGAATGTGTTATGGATTAAACAGCGAAGTGACTGGAAGCAGACAAAGCAGAAAACATCAACAGCAAAACCATACACTTATGTACACAGGATGAATCAGATATTGGTCTCAAGAACCTTCAAAAGGTTCAGCATATTGATTATAGCACAATGTAACGCTAAAATTATGTTTGGAATACATGTCACTCTTGTCTTTTTGATATGTACTGCTCCTGGTGTAAACT
>PVJA010007154.1:0-69851 GCA_004027025.1 Myocastor coypus | reverse complement strand
GATTGTGAGGACAATATGCAATATGTCAACTTTCAAAGAAAAAAAGGGGAAAAAGAAAAAAAAAAAGTAATGTGGATTTAGAAAGGTTAATGTTTAGTTGTTTGATCAATCTTATATACCTATATGTATTAATCTAAACTGATCCGATGATGAAAATATGTAATATAACCATTGTTAAATTTAAACAATAAAAGAATTGGGGGAAAAAAAAAAAGATGACCTTGGATACCTAAAAAAAAAAAAAAAATAGAAATCAACCAATAGCAAATGCTGGAGGGGCTGTGGGGAAGCACTAACCACTGTCGGTGGGGGCGTGGACTGGTGCAACCACTGTGGAAATCAGTGTGGAGATTCTTTTTAAAAAAGTAAATAAAAACCTGGAATTAGAGGTCCCATTTGACACAGTTATTCCCCTTCTGGGTATCTTGGAAGAAAATTTTAAAAAACGTCATACCACAGCAACGTGTGTGCTTCCATGTTCATAGTAGCACGATTTGTAATAGTTAAATCTTGGGAACAACCTATAATGCCCATCAACTGAAGAATGGATACAAAGGTGTTTTATTTTATATAATGGAGTGCTGCCCAGCCACAACGAAGGATATACCGGAGACTTTCATAGGTAAATGAATGTAACTCAAGACCATACTCATAAATGAAATAAATCAGACCCTCAACCATCATATTGTCTCATGAGTATAAGAAGCTGAGAAGGTAAATGAGATCCAAATATATAACAGATATTGTGAAATCAGAAGAAATTGTTTAAAAGAAAAGACAGAGTGCGTTGGAGAAAGGATAGAGGAAAAAAATGGAAAAAGAAAAAAATATATTTTAAACACATACCAGCTGAGATAAGCTAGTATTTCACTGAAAAGAAAAATTTGTGCAAATATTGTTTGAACAAGGTATTTATAGCTATAACTATCTATCATCTATCATCTGTCTATCTATCTGTTATGTCTATATCTTGTACTCTGAATAACTACTATGAAGACAACAATAGTCAATGTGTTGTAACTCTTCTGCTAACCTATTTGATACTATCTTATTTTTATTTTTTCTCTTTAAAATAAAAAATAATAAATCTCATGACCTTATAATATTTGTCACTGTATACTGTGAGAGATAATAACAGTAATATTTTATGTGAATGTTTTAGTATATCTTTTTAACTATATGTTTTATTCTTAAATCAGTTATTTTCATTCAATATATTTCTGTAAACTTTATTTTCTGCATAAATACATTTTGTGCTAGTTGCTTCTTTTCTTTCCATGTCCATGATCAGGTCTGCCCATAGTTAGTAAGGCTGTTTACAGCAGAGGTAGAAAAGTTTTTCCTTTTATTTTGGTTTTGCCACAACCAATGATAAAAGCTATTAGCTGGGTGATCCTGTGCAAATTAAGCAAGGTTCCAAAACTATGATTTCACCTTTACAAAACAAGATCAGTAATTTCTGCCACTTAATTTGATTTATGATAAAGGAATAATATGTGTAAAACCTAGCATGTAGTAAAGGCATAAAAAGTAGCATCAGAGGGGCTGGGGAGATAGCTCCGAGGCACAAGTGCCTGCTGGGCAAGTGCAAGGTCGTGAGTTCAAACCCTGGGCCCAAAAAAAAAAAAAAAAAAAAAAAAAAATAGTGTCAGAGATTATCTTACACTGACATGTATGCCTCTGAGTTACAGGGCCATAAGAAAATATGTATCAGTGATTTTGAATTTACATGTTGTTTTCTCATTTTAATTAGCTTGGATATTTATTGGTCTTGATACTTTTGTGGAATAAGTACATTCTACCCTTAACATATAATCCTACACAGATATTAGAGTACAAAATTCATCTTTTACAAAACTGAACAACATTACTTTTTTTATTATGTTTTCCAGAAATAAAAACCTTGAGCTCATAAAATTATTATGTCATTTGTAAAATGACAACTATATTCTGCTCTATGTATAATTGGAAGCAAATCAATTAGGGATTTTAGACTACGATTTTTATCAAATAGAAAGTAGCAGAATTGAGAGCTGGGGAATTCTGTCGACACTAACTATACTGCTTCAATTTGGAACTAAAATCTTAAACCCATATTAAAATCTTGAGCTATTGTTCCTGTTTTCTGCAGATTAAAAAAGACCTAAAGCCCAAAATTAAATTTAGTTTTCAAAGTAGATGAAAGTCTGTGATGTCTTGAAAGTTTTGCAAGTATGTTCTTAATCTCTATGATTTTAAAGCGTTCTATTTTGATTGTGCAACAGATTTTACACTATTCGCTACAGAGAAAAGGATAAAGAAAAGAAATGGATATTTCAACTTTGTCCGGCCACTGAAACAATTGTAGAAAATCTGAAACCCAATACAGTTTATGAGTTTGGAGTAAAAGATAATGTACAGGGTGGAATCTGGAGTAAGATTTTCAATCATAAGACTGTTGCTGGAAGTAAGTATCTGAAACTATTGGTTTCAGTAAGCTTTTATATTTTTTTTCTTTAACTCTAAAGCTTAATTATTGTATTAGTTGTGTAATATGAGATTAGTTTATTTTCATGTTTTAAACTTTTTGCATTATTTATTTAGTATAGGGTCTCACTATGCAGCTCAGATGGTGGGGATCCTCTTGTCTCAGTCTCCCCAGGGCCCTGTTTGAGGATGGTATGGTTCCAGTCTGGCATATGGTACCAGTGATCGAACCTGGGTCCTTGAGGACCGAAGTTCAATCCCTGACAGGGACTTAGCCCACCGAGCTGTCTCCCCAGAAGTACTTCTATGTTTTAGGATTTTAAAAAATACAAAAAGGATGAAATTTACTGTTATTTGAAAATTTGTAGGTGATTTAATAATTGGTGAACTAATATTTGGTATTTCTACTGTTGTCATTGGCAACATGAAGTCTAAAATAAAGCCTTGATCTATGAGGGCAACTGATCTCCAAAAGCCCAAATTATACAGAAATATTCAAAATGGAAAGGAAGATCAGCAAACATGGGCAGAAAAGACAGTAAGGGACCCTAAGCTTTCTTCTAGTTAACTTTTTCTCAGGCCTCAATGAAATCAATATTTGAAAACGGTAACTACAAATATGCCCAGATTAGAGACAGCATGAGTTATCTTCTCCACAGTGATCAGCTATTGATTTATAAGCAATAAGAAAGAAATGATGACATTTTTTTTTTGCTATTTTGACAGGTAAAAACAAAGTAAATGGGAAAATCCAAAGTACATATGACCAAGTCCACACTGTGGTATGTATCTGTTTATTTTTGAAATCTATTCAAAAACTTTGTTTTCATTATATTCCTAGTGAAATATGAAACAGTTCTTCATGAAATATATAAATTGTATTAACTGACTAGCAATGGGATGTTGAATAATTAGTGTTTTAAGAATTATATTCTTTGGGGCTAGGGAGATAGCTCCATGGTGCAAGTGCCTGACTGGCAAGTGCAAGATTGTGAGTTTGAATCCCGGACCCACAAAAAAAGAATGATATTCTTTTCTGAAAGACTCTATGAAATGACACAAAAAGGCCTGCATAAAATACAACTAATTAAAAAATGACTGTGATGGGATAAGTTATTTGTATAGCTATAGTTTTAATTGTAAGAACAATGATCCATTATCATTAAATAATAATTGATGGTATTAGATTATGACTATCAGGGAATGACTTGGATGAATTTAAATTTTTTAAGTACAAGAAAGGAAATTTCAGCTAAATGTTTAGATTCTGTTTTTTTCCCTTTTTTTAGTACTGTTTTTCTGAATACTTAATATTTAATGTTTAGGAAACTATTTTTTTCAAATATATTTAGTATAAGGTCTACAGACTCTCACTACACAGATCAGACTTGTAGTGCTCCTCCTGTTTTCAGCCTCCCAAGCACTGAGATTACAGGTGTGCTCCACCACACCCAGTCTCAGTCACCATCTCGGCATGTCCCAGGGGTGGTGTCAGCATGGCAGGAATCGAACCCTGGTCTCTATGTCTGCTAAAGCAGGCACTTTAATCGGTTGAGCTATCTGGCTGGTCCTAATATTTAAAGTCTAGGATGTAAAAATTGGAAAGAAAGCACTAACAAGGCTACCTATAATAAATATATTAAAAGAGTATGAAATCATCTACGGCATATGGTTAAAACTTTCTAACATTTTTATTTAAAAAAATTAATCCTTAATTTAATGGCACAAATATGTGAGATCCACTATGATAAACTGATACATGCATGTTGTGTGCTGTGATCCCATCAGGATAGTTAGCATTTAACTCCTTAAACTTTTTTTTTTTTTAAACTTAACTCTTTCTCAGTAATTATGCAAATTTATGAGATAAAATATATCTTAACACAAGAATAAAATATGTACTGGTTGAAACAGGATAATTAATATTTACATCTCTTATGATTACTTTGGGTTTGCAGCTTTTGGGCTTTAGTCTTTTAGTAACAAAATATATAGTAAGTTATTGTGTACTGTGCTCAACTCCCTCTGTGCTATGGACCTGTGGACTTAATTACGTGCATCTAACTGTGTTTGGGAGGCCTCATGCAACCTCCCTCTGCTCTTTGCCCCTGCCTTCCTAGACTCTAATATGCACTTTATACATTCAGACATAGTTTTTTAAACATCCATATGTAAGAAAACTATACAGTTTCCATTTTTTGTGTGCAATTTACTTTACTTAACATAATGTCCTCTGGGTCCATCCATTTTGCTGCAAATGATAGGATATCATTCTTTTTATAGCTGGATAATATTTCATTGTGTCCATACATAGTTTCTTTTTCCACTCACCCACTGACCAGAATCTAAGTTAATTCCATATATGAGCAATTGTGAATAATAGAAAGCATAGGCATGAAGAGGTCCCTCATGTGCTGGTACAATTTTCTTGGGATATGTTCTTGGAAGTGGGGCAGTTGGAATGTATAGTACTTCTATTTATAGCTTTGGGGAAAACCTACATATTCAATAAACAGTTGCATTAATTTATATTCCCACCAACTACATATTCGATTGCCTTTCCCTTCATGTTCTCATTAACATTTATTATTTTTTGTCTTTTTGATAATAGCCATTGTAATGGTGGTGAGATGTTACCATATTGCACTATCGTTTTACATTTTTTAACAGCTAGCAAAATCAAGAGATTTTACATAAGTTTATTGGCCATTTGTATTTCTACTTTTGAAAACTATTTGTATCCTTTGTCCATTGAAAAAAATCAGGTTGTTTCTTACTATTGAGTTTTTAAAGTTCCATATATATTCTAGCTATTAATTCTTGCTTGATATTTTGCACAAGTTTTTCCATTCTGTCAGTTGCCTCCTTATTCTCTTGTTTCCTCTGCCAGACAGAAGCTCCTTAGTTTGCTGCAATCACTTTGGTCTGTTTCTGCCTTCATGTTTTGGTGCTTTTGGGCATCGAGAAGATGGTGGACTGCACCACTATCCTCAAGTGTTTCTTGCAGACTTTTTTTTTGGTATTCAGTTTCTGATCTTTCATCCTTTTTGAGTTAATTTTTGTACAAGATGAGAGGTGGGAGTTCAACTTCGATGTTTTGCATACATACATTCAGTTTCTACTGGAAGAGACTATCTTTTCTCTAATTTACATTTTCTGTTTTTTTTTTTTTTAAACAGTTGAGTACAATGTATGAATTATTTCTGTTTACTCTATTTCATTGTATTCATCTGCAGGTCTAAAGCTTCAGAGCAGTTTATTTTTCTAGTTCCTAAATATAGGTTATAGTTTGGATTTGAAGTGTCTCCCAAAACTCAAACACTGAAAGCTTGATTGACAGCTGATGTGAGGAGGTAATGAGATTATGAGAGCCCAGACTTCATCAAGTGGATTAGTCCCTGGATGAGATCATAATTTGGTGGTATTGCTGAGAGGCGACGGGAAGCTTTGAAGGGAACGAGCATGGGGTGTGAACTTCAGAAACATTCCTGACCCCCCTGTCTCATCTCTGCCTTCTCTTATCCTCTGCCTCTAGCTGCTCTAGGTAGCAGATTTCCTCTGCTACACCCTTCTGCCATAGTATCTCTGCTTTACAATAGGCCCAAAAGCTATGGAGCCGGCCAACTGTGGACTGAAACCTTTGAAATCATAAGCCAAATGCATCAGTCCTCTTTAAGTTGCTTTGTCACAGCACCAGCAAGCCTGCTAAAGCAGCATGTTTTCATTACAAAATTAAAAGCATGCTACACATGCAATTTTGTGTTTTGCTGTTTTCACTTAATCAAAATGTGGAATAAACTCATTTCATGTTATTAAATACTCCTCATAAATATTTTTAATCTGTTGTATATTATATAAACACATTATCATCTACTTAGTTTCCAATTTTTAGGTCCCCCACCCCGTACTAGGGACTGAACTCAGGACCTCACACATGCTTGGCAGGCAAGGTAAATTACCACTGAGCTAAATCCCCAGTGCTAATTATTTCTAATTATTTTTTTGTTGTTGTTGGTTGGTTGAAGACAAGGTTGCCAGGCTGGGATTAAACTTACAATCTTCCTGCCTCAGACTCTTTCAGTCATAGAGTTAGGGGTATGTGCCACCACACTTTGGTTATTTCTTTGCTTAGGTAATATATACTGAGCACATTAAAAATCTTTGTTCACATTTCTGGTTATTTGCCTAAAACATTTCAAAGTATGTATTAGTAATTTCTAGTTTAAAAATTTTTAAGTCTTCCTTATGTATGGTCAAATTTCTTTCCAGGAAGGTTTTGAAATTTATGCTCTTATCATCAGCATTATATATTTGTGTCATTAGAGTTGTGGCTAATATAATAGCTTAAAATGATTATTTTATTTTTTGTTTATCTGCTGCTGCTAAAGCAATAATTTTTCTTCACTTTATTATCCAGTTATATTAGCTCATTGAGTACTTCATGGAATTTTATTGCATAGTTTGAAGACTGTACAGATTAAATGATATTTTTCCTCACATTTGTCAATTTTATTTTATTTATTTTTTTTAATATTTATTTATTTATTGTTTCAGAATGTTTCTTTGTTTGTTTATTTATTTTTATGGCCAGCTCAGCCTTCCCTGAGGGCAGGACTGGTGCAGCATGTGGTGCCGGGGATCGAACCGTGGTCCCTGCAGTCGCCTGCAGGCGCTTTAGACCACTGAGCCATCCTGCCGGGCCCCAAAGTAAGATTCTTTCTTTCTTTTTTTTTTTTTTTTGTGGGACCAGGGTTTGAACTCACGACCTTGCACTTGCCCAGCAGGCACTTGTGCCCCGGAGCTATCTCCCCAGCCCTTGTCAATTTTATTTATAGGAATTTTTGAAAAGATAAATCTTGAAATTTGCTCAAAATATTAAACCTTTTCCTTGTCATATCTTCAGTTGCATTATATTGAAAAGTCTCATTCTTTATAAACTAGATACTATAACTATATCCTGCCTACTTTTACCTTTATTTTTATTTTTTGCTATGATTAAACTACATAGATTTTATTTTTCCTGGTAGTAAGGTTCTTTCTTTCTTCTGAATAACTGATTGGCCCAGAAAAATGCTTTCAGTTGTGCCACTCTGGAAGGCCTTTTCAGCTTTGTCTCTGTTAAACCCATCAGTGTCATGTATGCAAGATGAATCTATAGCTCACAGGTGCAGAGGGAGTAGAGTTGCTCTCTTCCCCTCTTCTAGGTCTATTCTCCTTCTTTGTTGTGAATCGTTTCCTAGGAAGCACAGCTTAGCACTTCCTTCTTGGCTGTCATGTCTAATCCTTCATGTGACTCCCTGATGGTTTTTTTTTTTTTTTCCCTCTTTGTTTTCAGCTATCATAGCCCCACAATTTTTTTTTTTTTCAGAATAAACTTAGGGTGAGTTACTCAGCAAGATTGGGAAAGATGACTCATACTTTTGTATCAGGGAGTATTGTTTCTTTTTTCTCATAAATATCCCTGATGAGAGGGGCCAGGGAGATGTTTCCTGCCTCTGTTACACAGACTCAGAGGCTCTATCACTTCAGGCTGTGAAGCACTGCACCTTCAACTCCAGCCAGTTCTGCTTCAAAATTCCTAATTATTTCCAAATTAAAGCACAGATTCATTGAAAAAATATTTTAAGGCTTCTCTGTAAAGTTTTATGATTACTTTCTGAGGAGCAGGAAAATGTTTTGTGAATTACATCTACCCTGTTAATTAGCTCTGGAACATGGAAATGTTGGGAAAGATCCATATAAGATAGCCATTTGCCCAACTACATGCCTGCACATAAGTTAACTCTGAAAATTGGTTTAATATTTTAGGGGTACATTGCAATCCAAAGGAAGTCTATACTCAAACATTCACCTATGTCTTCTCAGAGACTGATCATAGATGACAATGTTTCAAGTAACAAGAAATTAACTCCAGATTTTTTAAAAGATTAAACCACAAGACACATTGAAAAATATTTTCATTCATCTATACTTTCTTATACATAAACCTCATAAGCAGCAAAAACTTCTCAGTACGTTCCTAAAAGAAGTATTCAAAAAAGGAAAACATTTTAAATTGTAGGCTTTTTAAAAAGACAACCAATACTTAGCTTAAAATTTTGAGTATTAAGTACATTCCACCTTATTGGGTTGCATGATAAGCTATAATAGCATCCTTAGATTATCACTAATTTTGCTAAATCTAATTTTCAAAATAAAACTGGAATTGGGAGAAAATTAGAATAATTCAGAGTAAATTAATTGTCTCTGGCATTGTGTGGCAGCTACTGAATTTATTCCTAAGTAATCCAAAGCTGGTTTATCTCCAAAGGCATTCTTTATACCTCTTCAGCATCCCTTCTCCATTGACTGCCACTGAGTATAATATCCAAATAAATTTATAGAAATAAATTCTCTTAAAAAAAAAAAAAAGAAAAAGAAATAAATTCTCTTAACCAAGCGCTGTGCTCAAGGTATCGTACAATCTAAGTTCTAAAGGACCGCGCATCTTGCAAAACTGGGGAGCAGAACATGTGTTGCAAGATAGCAGGGAAGTATGTTTCCTGGCATGTAGGGAATCTTTGAAAAATACTCGTTGAGTGAAGGGAAGGACAAGAACGGTGGAAGACAGTGGCAACAGAAGGTTGTGTCAAGAATGAGAGTCTACAGGTTGGAGAAAAGAGAGCCAGCTGTGGAAGCCGGCTGGAGCATCATTGTCAGGAGGGTGTGCTCAGTGATATTGGGTCTGTGCTATGTGCTTTATGCAGTCCGTTTTGTACTTCTATGACAACATCCCAGTCTGGGTAATTTATAAAGAATGGACATTTGCTATATGATTGTAGAGCCTGTGAAGCCCAAGACCAAGGGGCTGTCATCTAGTGAGACCCTGTGGTGGAAGGCAGAGGGCAGGAGAGCACACGTGGAGGGCGCTGAGGGCCTAAGTCAACTTTTAATGAAGAACCCACTGCAGTATTAAGTAACCAGTTCGCCAGTCAATTGTGGAGCGCTCACGACTCAATTACCCCTTACATGTCCCACCTGTCAACACTTGTAGTGAAAGTTACTCCTAACATACGGACTCCTGGGGGCAGGTGAACGCCATGGTACTGCAGTAGCCCAGAAGTTCATGGCATCTGCAGATATTCACTGACTTATTTCCTCTCAAGACCCTAGGTGCATGATGTCAGTGTCCACTCATTGATGTTCAGGAGTTCCACAACTCATGTTCATAGATGCTCAACAACTGAGGAGAGCAACCAGAGATCAGTGATACCTTTTTAAAAGTAATGTACTTGTAGTTATTTTCTCATTAGGCCATTCTTGGTACGTATTTGGATTGCAGATCAGGCAACAGCAATTATAGTTGTAGAAAGAATTGTATCTTACTCTCTTTTAATAGCCTTTTTTGTTTTCTTGTAAAACAACCATTTAGAGAGAGAGAGAGTGTAGCAATAACTAAAATGACATTAGAAGTAGCACACATCTAAAAGACCAAAATGACCAGCAAGCATAGTTTTAGTATTACACATTTCTATCTTCAGTGTGAAAAACCTTTTGGACATTCTTAGGACCATTGTCTAATTCATTCTGTGTGTATTAGTGCATGGTTTTACTCCTGCTGCATTTCCTATCTTTTCTGCTTGCAGTCCCTTCGTTGCTTAATCCTTAAGTTCTCTATTTCCATTCAGCTGGGCTATGCTTTTCCATTTGGGATTTCACTGATCTCAGGAGATACAAAAGTTAGATATTTTGCTTTACAAATCTTGCTTTAACTTGCCCTTAAACACCCAACAGAAAGTTTAACCATGAGGCATAAAACGTAAAGTTAGATTAGTATGTTGAGCTGTAAAAGGCTTAAATCAACAGCTTCTGATGTTGTCAGTTCTGCCAATAACCCACTGTTATGGAATATTGGACTATGTATACAACTACTTTCTCTTAGTTCAATGAGAAGAAATTTTTTGTACCAACAGTGATTAGAAAAATTATCATGTCTGCATCCTGTGCTCTGAATAACTACAACGAGGACAACAATGAACTATTGGGAATGTACTACTAATGTGTTTTGAAACTGTCACATTGTTATTTCTTATTAAAAGTAATAATAATAATAATAATAATAGAAATTTTTTTTTAAAAGAATTGCATCCTGCGGCTAAATGTTTTCCTCAGTTTGGCAGCACATACTGTACCTATGTTCTTGTTATTAGCTTAGAACCTTAGAACATTGATCTGTACTCAAGCACTCAGGATAGAAACTTTGTTCCATTCACATGAATAGTGGAATCTTGCATTTTCCCCATTTGCCTAAAGTTAATCAGTACCGTAAAGGAAATAAAAATCAGCGTAACACGGTGCACAAGCAATCAACACGTAGGCACATGTAGGCAGTCCTGCTTTAGTGTGTTAAACGCTTCCACACAGCTTGACACTTTTGCAAAATATGTACTAAGTGACAGAACTTCTAAATCAAACAGAGAATGAGCCACTGGGAAACCACAGATCTAACAAAAATGATTATTGGTACTTGGAAAAACTCTCCTGCAAGGGGATGTTGGCAAGGTAACCAGCCTCCCCTTGCAGAAAGGCATTTATAACTCTCAGAAGTGTTTAGCTCATAGAACTAAAAATAGAATGGTGCTCAGGAGGGCCTGGGGTCTACAGAGCAAAGAAGAAGGACTTGGGAGATGTTTGTCAACTTTATATTAGAAAGGCAGAATACATTTTTGAGAACTACTAAATGGAAAGATTATCATTACCAATAATGTATAGTTCCAAACTGCTGTATGTGAATTTCAAATAGCTCACCACGGAAAAGGCATGGGTAACTCCCTTTGGGTGAATA
Organism: Myocastor coypus; assembly: GCA_004027025.1. Lineage (NCBI taxonomy): Eukaryota > Metazoa > Chordata > Mammalia > Rodentia > Myocastoridae > Myocastor > Myocastor coypus. The sequence goes on along the minus strand of PVJA010007154.1, from coordinate 58,561 downwards.
TGCGATTACTTGATTTAGTTATTCCATCTTGTATACTGATATTGAAACAGCCTCTAGTATCTCATAAATATTTACAATTATAAAAATAAAGTTTAAAAATATGAATTTCCAAAAAGTATATGTTTGTTTTTACACACACATACACACACACACACACACACACACACACACACACACACAAAATGCCAAAAAAATTCTGAGAAGTGGTAAAGATTGTGTGCTGGCAACACTTCGTTCTCCTGGAGCGGAACAGGCAGAAGGTAGATGGTGTAGGCAGAGGGCAGCCTGCGGAGCTGCTCTGAAAGGTCTCTGGGGGCAGTGTGGCACCTGCAGATCTGTCTGCGCACTCCTGGGAAGTATCTGTGTACGGTGCTGACATAAATTTCTTTGGTTAATGCTAAAAGCCGTCTTTTTACCAGTGGAAACCTCAGAGCCAAAAGCACTTTTCCTTCCTATTGAAAGTTCTGTTTCTATTCCTGCTATGCCCCTGCTCTTGCCTGGGAAAAATCATATCTAAGTTACACTGACATAATTGTCCCATTGGCCGATAGTGCATGAGCTAAGTTGCAGCAGGGCAGTGTACATGTTGGCTAACAGGCTGCAGATCATAACAGCTGTGTCTGACTATAACTGTAGGTCATCCTTCTAAGGAATTTGGAAAATCTAAAAAGGTATTCAATGAAAGTAATATCAATTCATGGCGAATAACAACTGTTTAAAAAAGACCATGATGTATTTTCTTTTGATAGTTTATATCTATGGTAAAATTGGGCTATACTGTGGAATCAAATTTGTATCCTTTGTATTAATTTAGTAACATATTCTGAATATATCTCCATTTTTAAAAAGAGAAGCAATTTTTTAAAGTTTGTGAAAGTTTTGCAAAATTAATTTTATTGATACATTTGAGATAGACAAAGTCATCACATTCAACAGAGGGAATTTGTGCCCATATGAGATTTTCTCTGACAAACCCATCTTCTCCCTCTTGCCCTCCTTATTTATAAAAGCTTTGCTTCTATTTTCTTCCCTCTGTCTTTTTCATTTTTCCCTTGTTTCTTTTCCTTCTCCTCCATCCCTGGGTCCCCTCACACTGGAATGCTTTCCTTCTATTTCCTGGTATTTATTACACATCTCACTCCTCATTTATCCTTTCCACCTCTTACACCAGAGAAACAACGTGCTAGGTAAATGTGTGTGCCTTATTTATTTCACGGAAGAGAACAGATTCTTTTCTTTTACCATTTTTGCTACTTCTCTCTTCTTTCCTTTCTTTCCCCACTCCCTAGATTCTATTTCTTTTAAACAGTTCCTTCCTATTTGATAATATTTCTACACACATTGGTCCTGATTTACACATTTGGTATTCAACACCTCAAGACATCCTGCCACAGTGAGAGATGCACATCTATGTGTATAGCAGCACAGTTTGTAGCAGCTAAATCTTGGAAACAACCCACATGTTCTCATCCACTGAGGAATGGATAAAAAAAGATGTGTATTTTTATGCAGTGGAGCCAAAATGTATAAAAGGTGTTGTGAAATAGGAATAAATTGTTCAGAAATTTTGAACAATTATTTAATAAGAGCTATACTTTTAGATGAGGTCATTTTAGTCTGTGGTAATAAAAATCTGTATATGAATAATTATGTTGTTAATTCCTTATATTGGGATGTTAAGATCATTTGGTCAGTGAGTTTTCGATACCCATTTAAAAATTACATGATATTAAACTTTCCATTCTTATATTTTTTAAACATAAGGACCTTAACATGAAAGAATTAACCAATAGCAAATTTCATATTGTGGCTCTTCTTTACCACAGACATGCAATTGATTAAAATGATGACTAATAATCATTTTTGATCAGTTATAAGCACTGTTTTTTTTTTTTAAATAGCTCTTTCTTGATAATCAACAGGTTTGCTACATGGTGTATCTCTATCATGTATATGAGATAAACCAAGTGTCTCGGTTACTCTTCTCTGGTTGCTTGGACAAATACTCAATAATCAAATTGAGGGAAGGAAAGATTTCTTTAGCTCCCAGTTACTGGAAGTTTCAGCTGGCTCCACGGCAGAGCAGCACATGACAGAGAACAACTTTTCATGGCAGCGGCAAAGAGCAGAGAGAACAAAGGGAGTGGCAGCAGCTCAGGCTCCCCATGACTGCATGAGGCTTTGGGGGACATATATGCACAAACCACACCACTAAGTAACAAAAAAATCATCATTACGATCTTTTCCACTCAATTCTATACTCTTATGTGATTTTTTTTTCTCCAGTTCTTCACCTTTCTTATCCTTTGCTTTGTGCGCATGCTGGGTACTGATTCCACCTTAATCTCTAACACTGACCCTCTACGTGCACCTATGATGGCAAAACATTCCTGTAAGACTTACAGCAATTTGAGTGAGGAGAGGAAATGTAGCCCTTTGGATTTCATCCTTCTAATTCTGATATTCTTTTTGTATAAATATGTTTGGAATGGTTGAGCATAAGCTGGAAGGTAGAGAATGTCTTATCTGACCTTGGCTTTGACCTTTTGGACAATAAATTCTTGTGGCCAGGAGATCACAATGGCTGTGATATCTGCTCAAAAGGAAGAGCAACTGAGTCTAGGCAAATAATTGATACTAACTGGATGATAACATACAGCTCAGGAATTGTTTTGAGAGGAATGTAAAGACAGAACTGAGTTGGGTCACATCTCAAATAGAATAAATCATATTAGATACAGAAGATTTAGGGTTTTTTTTTCTACTGTAGTTTTCAAGTAAATGCAAGTTCTGAAAAAAATGCTTTTGTCAACACTTTACATATTTATGGGGAAGTACAAGTCAGCCAAACATAGTAGGTAGATGTATGTGCTAACGTGCTAACCTTGATCATTAAATACATGCCATAGAAAACCTCACTGAGGAAAAATAAAAGGAGCTACTTCCAGAACTGTAAGTCTTCTCTTTTTAAATTATTAACAATGATATGAGAGCTGATCTTCTCCCTCTCTTTTCAGCCAGCCTACATCCCAAGGAAGCTAATCCCAGTAACTATCATCAAACAAGGTATTTGGTCTACTGAGGCTGTGTATGAACCATTTTTAATATGCTTTTCAACTGAGATAATGGAAGATAATACATATTATCCCAATTTTGGTGAATGCTGTTTTCCAGAAAAATGTGTAAATTAGCAGTTAACAGATATGTTTGACTTTTGTACCTTTTGAGCAAGTGATTGCACAACTCTGAATAAAATAGCTATAATATGTATTAAATTTTTAAAAGTCTGAAATATGAGAGTGTGGCTCAGGATTAAGTTAGTATACTTGGAAAAACTTAACATAATATTTGCCTTAGGAGATTGAAAATAAAAACTGATTAGTGGTCATTTTGGGATCATACAGATACCCAGGTTTTGAGAATTACAGTATCTTATTTCATTTCAGTATCCAGTTTTTAGTGGGTTTTTTTTTTTTGCTTTATTATTCAGTTTATTAAAGGGAGTCCACTAGGTTTTAGAAAGTTTCCTTATGGAAGTGATAAGGGCTTGAGGTAGTTCTTCATTTAAAAAAAAACTCAGTGTTTTAATTGTTCTCTCAAAACAGGGTCAGTTAGTATTGAAATTACCTAAAGACTCCTTGCTTTGAGAATGTTTCCTAATCTTTTTATTGTTGCCTTGTCATATTTTGTACTAGTTCTCATTGACTCAGGGAGACAACCTGGTACAAGGAGTGGAGTCAGGGAATAAATTATGCTCAAAACAGAATAGTTAATGATAGACTAACCTAGACATCATAAAACTACTTACAGGTGTTGAGGTACGAGTGGTCTTCTGGAACTGTTGACCGTCATCAACCTGCTGAATTGTGTTCTGTTTGCTGATGGACTTAGATTAGGACTGTTTCAGGTGCTTGCTTTATATTATTAGTTTTCCTCTACCACATTATTATCTTTATATTTCAACAGTGATTCAGAATGTTACTCACAGAGCTTCAACTAAGTCACCAGATAAACCTCCCTTTGGAGGAACGATACTGGGTAAGTCAGTCTTGAAATTTATGCCTAGAACAAACAAGTCCAAACTGTCTTTTGCTTATAGGAGTCTTATGGCCTATAAGCAGGTGTTATATTAATGTGGATTCATTTCCTTTAACTATTGAACACCCTGGCTTGTGTCTGTTGCAAGCTAAGAGCCTAGAGACACTGGCTTTATCATGGTGTGCAAAAAAAAAAGCTCTAGTCTATTTCCAGGGGCATGAGGACATTTATCTTCCCAGCTAATGGGGTTGTTTGTAGTTCTAATGGATTCTTTCTCATTTTGAACTGCTCTTTAAAAATCATTATCATTGATAATGATGTTCTTTGTGTTCCACACATCTGGAAAAGCTATTTTATAATTTTTGGGGGGTCTATAAATGAAAGTCTAGAGCATTTCAGTAGTTCAGTTCTAAGCATAAAAAAAATTCTGTTTAAAAGCTGCAATTATATTTTCCCAAAGTTTTAAATTGGGGGTTAAAATAACTAAGCAAAATAAATGCCAGGGGGGTTGGTGAGATAGCACAGTAGAGTAATTGCTTGACTGACAAGCACAAGGACCTGAGTTCAATCCCAGTTCTGAAAAAAAAAAAAAGGAAAAAAGCCAAGATTTATATATTTGTATCTGACACTCTGAACTTTATGTCTTGGTGTACGTTCTCCCTCTATCTTATTTCCATCTGTTTCTTTGCAGTCCACCTTATTATTCCAGGTCTTAACGATACTGCTGTAAAACTTCCTCCATCTATAATGCTTGAGGTTTCAGATGCACTCAAGGCACACTTAGGTAAGAAGCAAAATTTTATATTTGTTTTGTTTTTGTTTTATTTTGTTTTTTGCAGTATCAGGGATTGAATTCAGAACCTTTTGCTTGACAGGCAAGTGCTTATTCTACTGAGCTATCTCGATGGCCCATATTTGGAGTTAAATTCTTGAGTATAAGAATTGATGATCTTGGATTATCCGAAGAATCTTGCAAATGAAGTGCTTATTGATTGTAAAGAAAAGTAGGGGCAAGGAACTAGGAGCATTAGGGTTATACAAATATACTCTGCAGAGAGTTATTTTATATTGACATAAACCATATAAATATCTCTACATCTATGAAAGAAGAGTAACTATCAAATTACCCAAAATATACTCATTTGTACAGGTACAATTTTCACAATCAGAAATTGTTATAAATTATATGCGTGGAAAAGTTGTATCAAGAGGTGACTAGATATTATCCGTGAGAACTGATGTCAAGGTCAGATAAATTAGAATAATTATTCACTTGAGATTGATAATGCTTTCTAGAAAGAACTGTATCTGATTTAATGTTTTTAAAAATCAAGCCTAATTTTTTAAAGAACACCAGAAAAATCACTCAAAAAGAGCCCTAAGAAATCATTGTGGTGGTCACCCTAAGTTAGTTGTTACATTTTAATATCTATGTTGTTTTGCAGAACTGGGGATTGAACTCAGGATGTTATAGCTTGCCAGGCAAGCACTTATTCTACTGAGCTATCTCCCCATCCCCTACATTTAAATATCAAGTTGGGCTCTGACTTGTCACAGCTGATGAAGCCCCAAAAGCCCCTGGAGTATTCTCTCACACACAGGATGCTAGGATATACTCTAAGCATTACTGGTTCAGCAGGTTTGGGAAGGTGTCCAAGGCATACATTGCTAACAATTTTCCAGATAATGTAGATAGTGCTGGCCCAGTGGCCACACTTTGAAACCTCCTCTCTTGTGTCTCTGGAGAATTTCCAGCTTCATGAATAAAGACAGTAGAAAGCAAGAAGTTGTGGTGAAAATTGAATAAGATGTAAAAAGGATATTTTGGAGCTAGGTTCTGGCTAGGAACTTAGCATTAATATATAAATGAATTAAAACACTGCATGGATAAAGAAAGAATATCCATTGTCCCAGTTTAGCAACATTCATTTAATAAATACTATTTAAGCACTATTTCTTGTCAAAATTATAAATTCCTTGAGGCTGTAATAAGTTAAACAAACATAATCCCCGTACACCCCAGAACTTCAGAGAAAACATTAAAGGTTGTTAAGAATTAAATAGATGTTTCCTTTGTCTTGTTCTAAATAGAGGGGATGTGACAAACAAGATATAACAAAAAGAATTTTATTCAAGTAAATTCTATGGAAGGTAATCACTCTCTGATATCTAAGGTGGGCAGAATTCCAGTCAGCCAGGGCTTTCCTTTCTGTCGGGAAGAGCACATCATGTAGGTATTCTTAGTAAAGTGCATATCTCAGAAACTAATCACCCATTTCCGCTGTTCCCCCTCTTCTACTTGCACTAGATCTGCTTTGAGGAGAAAACTATCACAAGTGATTAGGAAATAGTTTTTTTGGGGTGGGGGGGTTCTTTATTGTCTTCTTTGGAGAATACCTAGTTTTGTATAAGTGGGTCATCAGGACATGGAAGCTAACTTTATTTTTTTATTTCTTATTTTTTGTTCTGTTTTGTTTTTTGATTGTTTGATGCTAGGCAACCAGAGGGTAAGAGTTTTAAAGGGCTTGAACTCTTAAGGCCACTGCTATAAGTGTTAATTTTGATATCTGACACTGCTTTCTAGAAAGAACTGGATCTGATTGAATGCTTTAAAAAAACAAGCCTAGTTTTTTAAAGAACACCAGCAAAATCCACTAAAAAAAGAGCTCTTGGAAGGAAGGCGGAAACCTTACATAGGCAGAGCAGTACTGAACATGGGGAGTATTTGGCATAATTTTAGAAAAATTTCCCAAACTTATACATCTCCATCTTACTAAAATGTGAAAATACTTATCAAGTTGTCATTGTGATTTTGTGTAGTCCCTACTCTTTAGTGTAAAATTCTCATACCTGATAGCCTTAGAGTTACTTCTAAAAATATAGTAGGTGATTCTAAACTTCGTTTTCTTATTACATCAGCTATGTCTCCCTCTCAGATGTAAAATACAGTTACTGGACCCTACTTTACGGAGAGGAGGTGCTGCCAGGAAGCCTCCAAATGACTTTCCTTCAGTGAATATGTTTGGTAGGCTCAAAGCTCAGCACTTTGGTACTTATTTTTGCCTGGATTGCATTCTTTACCTTGTGGCTGGGAGAGACTTGAAGGAGCGAAGTGGAACCACAGGTCTCCTAGTGATTTCCTCTCCTGCGTGTTGACCAAAATTATAGATAAAGACCAGATTTTGTTAAGAGACCAAGGTAGACAGAATTGTTTCCCAGATCGCTGGTGTCAGACTTGAACCAGAAGATGGAATGTTTTGTTCCTTAGTCTTTGTGACATTTCCTCTTTTGGGACAGGAGGTGCTGCTAAATTTCACATACTGTCCTTTAATTAACTTAGAGAGGGGTAACCTGCTCGGGTCCCCTTCTGTCCCTCTTCCCAGACAGAAGCTTTCTTTCTCTTAATAAACCTATTCTGCTCATAAAAATAAATAAATAAATTAATTAATTAATTAACTTAGGGAATTATACTGGATTTTGTTTTGATTTGGTTTTATTTTTCTTTTCTGATATTACTCATAAAAACGTAAAGATTGAGTGATATTTTAACTAAGCAAAATAAATGCCAATAAGTGAAGAAAATAAAACTATGCAAATAGAAAGTATGCTTTATTAACTTGAGTTTCTAAGGAAATAACTATTAAAATTAAAAGGTAAATAATTTCTTATACACAGAAGAGATTGATGTTCTGTATTGGAAAATGTCCAGTAAATCCAAGAAAAAATTTATCAAACAATTTACCTTAATTGATCCTTTTTGAAAAAGGAAGCTATATGAAAAAATGGAAAAGTTTGTGTAGCATAATTTAGCTACACAGCACACTGGTTTGATATACTTACTGAAATAAATAAATGTCAGAGCAACTAAAATGCTCCTGCATGGGTCCTCTTTTTGAGGATAATAGAAGCACAAGTCTGCCTTACCACTTTTCCAGTATGCAGAACAGTAACTATAGTATGCATGTTGTAGCTTAAATTTCTGAATTTCTCTTACATATCTACAACTTTGTATCTTTCTTTTCAATGTGTTTTCCCATTTCCTGCTCCTATCCCAGCCCTGGTAACAGTCACTACCTTTTCCGTGTATTTTTTCTTTCCTCTTTTTTAAACCTTCATTTTAAATTCACATACAAGTGAGAGTATGCATTGTATTTTGTGTGCGCTTGGCTTATTTCACCTTGTGTATCCTCCAGATTTATCTATAAAGTATGATAAAAATAAAATGTTTGCATTTTCTAAAAAATGTCACAGTAAAAGGCACGTTTCCATTAATCCACCTTCAAAAGCGCCCCCGCCCCCACTGCTTCTCCAAATGCGCCCCATCCCACCGGCCACTTTCTGAAGCAGCTCTGGAAGTCCTTCGCTGAGTGTCCTCGGTACCCTCCTGCTGCTCACTGTTCTGGTTCAGTGCAGTTTGCCTCTCATGATCATGCCGACTTATGGGAAGAACTGGAAGTGACACCGTGCCAGGCTCAGGGCCTAAGGTGGATGAGATCGAGCGTCGTATTTTCACAAGCCTCTCTTTCTGTTCAATGACACTCAGCAGAAACATTCATCATTTAGGTTTTTAATCACAATTCATAAAGACAAGAAAAGAGGAGACATCCAGAACTGTTTCATAAAATAGCAAAGATGATGAAATAAATGCTTGAAGAAAGGAAGAGGATTTTGAAGATTACAGTGTCTTTAAAAATTTTTTTAAGAAAATACAAAACTGTAATAAAAAGAAACACATTAGACATGGTATAGAATGTCACTAAATGAAATGATAGAAATTCAACAATGATTGTTGCGTTGCATATTGTTGTCTTCAAACTAGTCCTTCTGATTACCTGATATGAACCTTTAGGAATGGTCAAAAATATTTAAAAATTAAAAGGGAGAGAGTAAAATTTAAGCACTAAGTGCCCCTTTCTGCAATGTGCCTTTTAATATAATAATTCTTCAAAATTTAAACATTAGCTGTATATTTTTTTTATCAGCTCATCTACAATAGACATTTGGGTTGTTTCTGTATGCTAGCTGAATAGAGGAGAGAAGCTACCTCTGAAATGCTGATTTTATTCCTTTGGGGCATCTACCCATTAGAAGGATTACTGGATCAGATAATAGCTCTAGTTTTAATTTGTTGAGTCATCTTCATATTGTTTGCCATAATGCTTATGCCAACTTATATTCTTTCCAACAGTGTGAAAGGGCTTCCCTTTCCCTACAACCTTGTTATTTCTTTTCTTCTTGATAAAAGTGACTCTAACAGGAGCGAGGCATTAAACTCATAGTTTTGATTTGCATTTGCTCAATTATTTAGTGATGTTGAGCACATTTTCGTATACCTATTGACCATTTTTGTTTCTTCTTTGGTGAAACATCTATTTGAATTCTCACCTGCTTTTATTTTTTTAAATCATTTTTAAAACATTATTTATTTTTTGAGTAATCCAGGGTCTTTCTACACAGTTCAGACTTGTAGTGATCTTCCTGCTTTGGCCTCCCCAGAGTTGGTATTACATTCATGACCTGGTTTCAGGGCAGCACATGCACCTGGGTTTTGGGGCTGGCACAGCATGTGGTTCCAGGGATCAAACTCAGGTCCTTGCACTTGTCAGGCGGTCACTTAGACTACTGAGCTATCTCTTTAGCCTTCACCTGATCAATCACTTTCAAAAAACATATTTTAAAAATTTAGGTGACACATAGTAACTGTACATATTTATGTGTTACAGTGTGACTTTAAAAAATATATGTATGTAATATATATGATCAGATCAGGATAATCAGCATATCTGTGATATATATATATATATATATATATATATATATATATATATATATATATATCTTGTGCTAGGAACATTCAAAATATTCTCTACTAGCTATTTTAGAATATTCAATTAGTTATTGTCAACTATAATCACTGTAATGCAGTATAAAATGTTACTGAGTTTTATGAGTTCTTTATATATTCTGGATGTTGAGTCTTCATCAGTTGCATGGTTTACAATTATTCTTTGCTAGTTTGCAGGCTGTTTTCATTTCGTTAGCTGTTCCCTTTGCTGTGTAGAAACTTTTGTGTTTTGTTTCTTCTTTTTTCTTTTTTTTTTTAACAAAAAAGAATATGAGCATGAATTGTTTTCATACTGTCAAGGGAGAAATAAACGTTCCTGAAGTTAATTATACTACAATTCAGAAAAGTCATATTTTTTGAGGGAGTAAATCCTAAAAGTAATAACCCAGTTCCAGAAAAGCCCATCATGGGACATCAAGAGCTGTAACAGCTTTTGTTGTAAGAACACATGGTGTGAATAATGAGAGGAATAAACAAGAAACCTAGTATTACATACACATCTCCAAGGGATACACAAAGGGTGTGTCAAAGCCCATACTTAGCTTGCCAAAAACTAAAGGAAACAACTATGCTGAAAAATGTACAGAAGAAATAGTGGAAGAAAAAGAACTCCTTGATTTTAGGTGATATTTAGATGGCCAAAATGTACTCTGCTGTTGAAAAAATGGCAATCTACATAGGTAGATGAACACCAATAGGCTGATATGAAATATCAGGAGCCCATTATTTAAATTTCTTCCCTATTTCATAAGTTCTCTGATATCTGAAATACATTCGGAAATAATGTATACTTTTATAAAGAATTAGCTATGTAAATAGGATACAAGTGTCCCTTGGAAAGGTAGTTTGCCATTAACAGCCTAATTTTTTCTTGTTTTCTTTTTCTTTTTTTTCCGGTACTGGGTATTGAACTTAGTACCTTGTGCCTTCCAGGCAGGTGCTTATACTGCTGAGCTATCTCCTCATCCCCTAACAGCCTAACTTTAGCTTACTACAATTTTCTAACAAAAGGCATATATTGAATACAAGGCATTAAAGATTTAAGAGTATGTGAAAGTCTAGCGTTTAAAGTTTAGGAAAAAGAGAGAGAGAGGAAAGAGCAAGAGAGGTCTAGTTGGGGAATCACTGAGAATATAAGTTTTTATTAAATAGGAAGGAGATGATTAGCAACAATACTTTAATAGAGATAAGGACACTGACACAGCAAGGGAGGAAGAGAGCTGGAGAGATAGCTTGGTGAACTAAGCCCTAGCCTGGCAAGCATAAGGACTCGAGTGGCCCCTGGTCACACACCTGCAAACCCAGCGCTGAGAAGGGGAAGATAGGAGGATCACTACAAGTCTGAGATGCATAGTGAGACCTTGTACCAAATATATAAATAAGAAAAAAATTTTCAAAGAGAAGGGGAATCAATCACATTACCTTCAAAAAGAAAAAAGGCTGTGCTATGGTGTATATTGAAAATACCAGGACCCAAAACTGAGGAGGATGGGCCCAGGAAAAGAGCAAGGGAATAGCTAGCAAGGAAGTGAAATGAAACCCAAAGTAGCCAGTTAAGATCAAAAGAACAGATCTGACCATCTCTATTAATTTTGCAAGGAAGAGTACAGTGTAATAGTCCCAGCACCCAGTTCTTCAAGACTGGGCTATGTATGAAATGGTTAATGGCACAAAGTCATTCTGCACCCTGGGTTTAAATAAACCCCTTCTTGAAATGATGGCTGATCAAGCACTCCCTAGTGTTACCTACCACTAGGGCCCATACTGCACTCTTTCCATGACTGTTGCCTGCTGTGAGGAAGAAGCTCCCCTGGAGCAAAACCTCACAGTGCTTTGCAGTTTGCAAAAGCTGTGGCCTCTCCCAGGGCCTGTGTTACCAGCCATGTCTGTCCCCATTTCTCCCAGGATCTCCCAGACATGGGTGCTTACCCTGCCTCCACAGAGCCAGGTTCTCCTCCCCTCATGCCACTGGGAGAGTCCAGATTGTTTCATTGTTTTTTCTGCCTCTTGGACAGTTTATCCACAGCTTCTCATGTCAGTTCCTTCCTGATTCCCAGTAATCTACTTCTTTTCTATTCAAGTTGTTATTTTCCAGTGTTTAGATTCCAGATCTCAGAGAGGCTGAATTTTCACTGCCAGTCACTACTCTACCATCTTCTCAATCATGTGCTATCTTTACCCAGGAAATAATCAGGAAAATTTTTTTTTAAAATACTGACACTGGAGTTTGTGAAAAATTTGTAGTCCGAATGTTATTTCATATGCTAATAACTAGAATGGCTCTAAAAAAAAGTTGAACCTACCAAAGACATCAGAAAAATGATTAATGAAAATTTAAGCATAGATATTGTGAAATTATACTGTCTTCTTTTTAGCTATAAAGAGTTCTTTGTTTTTATGCCCTGCTAACTGAATTTGACCAATAGTATTAGCTACTACTTTTATGCAAAATTTCTATGAAACTCCTGAACTATAAGAGATAGCAAGTTCATTAGTATTTTGATAACACCTCAGGTATTTTAAATTGTGCCTGAAAACAATAAACTCTCTGTAGAAATCACTTCTATCATATATACTGAAAGTTAGAAATATGATCTTTTTATTTGTCCATAAGTCTGTTAGAAGTAAACATTGTGTATCATATTAACTGAAAAGAGTGATATAAACAAGATACAAAACTTGCATGTTCAAAAACAAACAAGAAAACAGATTAGGTTAGTAGTTAACAAAGAATGATTTTATTTTTATTTTATTTTATTTTTTTGGTGGGACTGAGGTTCAAACTCACGACCTTGCACTTGCCAGGCAGGCACTTGTGCCACGGAGCTATCTCCCCAGCCCCCAAGAATGATTTTATTTCCAGGAAATAAATGACAATGTCTGAAAACATTTCTTGTCACAACCATGACTATTATTGGAATCCAATGGGCAAAGGCCAGAGAAGTTACCCATTGTACACTAAACAGGACACCACCACTTCTCCAATGTCAGTAATATAAAAGATGAGAAATACAAGCTCTGTAGAGCTCAGGACTCAAGAAAAAGTCCCATCTGATTAGTCAGCTCTAGGTGGTATCTTCAGGGCATCTCAAAGATAGGTGAAATCCTTCCCGCCATCACACTCATTGAAAATATTAGAATGAGGTCACTGACTCAATGTACTAAATAATGCAATAGATTTAGTCCCAACTTTTTAAAATTGGTGAAAGTCTTATCCATTGGGAAATTCTAGCTTAAATTTTAATTTCCTCGAAAAAGAATACTTTCATTTTGAAGTTTTCCCAATAGTTGCATTAGGAAGTAACCGAAATGGGGAAAGCAAATCTATTCTTTGCACTGAAATCCCAGAAAGACCAAAGCAGAAAATCAACATTAATGTGTCACTCAAATAAAATTATTATTAATTTTTCCACTAATTTTTTGAATAAGCCACTTTTATTTGTCCTTGTATAAGATCTGCATTTTTCAAAGATTTAAGTATTATACCTTATTACTTTTTTACCTTATATTATAATGAAAGTTTTCTATTCAGTAATTTAAAAAATTACACTGCTTCAATATAAAATTCCAAAGAACATTTTGCAGTACAAACTGCCATCCAGAAACTCTATTTATGAGTTAGAATGATAAGATTTATCCAAGTATTGTGTTGTAATGTTTTTTTCATTCCAATACCAATTTAGAGTTTAAAAATTAAGAAGAACAAGAAAAAAAATTGAAGTCTCTTTTGTGTTCCCTCTAAGCCCTGGTTAAAATTGAATGTAAACTTGTCTAGCTGGTTTAAAGAAACATATGCATTTATAAGTGGATTAAGTCTTAAAAATTGTCAGTTACTTGCTTATGTACTGTATGAGATATATTTTGGACATTGTGCTATAAGAAAGGAAGATAAATTATATGTTCTCTTATTTTTAGCTAAAAATGAAACCTTGGCATTATCTACAGAATCTAAAACACCCGAAGTTGAAAAAATCATGACACAGCACCTAACAGGTAATGAAATCCTTATGTGGATGTTGAGAAAAGATGCAGCATATTTTTCCAAATAGTAAATGATATGCAAACCTTTATTTTTCAGTGAAGATCCAGTAGGAAATTCCTTTCAGTCATAAACAGAAGAAAATAGAACATCCTAGGTTTTTAATTTTTGAGAAAAAAAAAACATAAAAACTGAACGATTAGCTCATGTAACTGATAGGTAACGTGGAAGGAGAAGCCTTACTCTTCATTCTACAGGAAAGTTGTTACACCACCACTAGAGGAGTTTCACGCTAAAACGTGATGCTAGTATATTTGGCCTACTATGTTCTTTCTATTTGGAGACCTGATACCATTTTTCAATACTTCTTTGCATCTGGTCAGTTTGGTAAAATGTCTTATATCCTTCACAAATCGATAATTTCATAGCTATGAAAATACCCTCGAGTAATTTAGAAACAAAGATCCTTGTAAGATTAACAGACCCAGTGTAGAGAATATAGAGTGTTTCAGTAAACATACTTTAAAGAATAAATGTAGTAAATGTTTTCCACATAGCATACCACTACTTCCAACGTTTGTTTTGTCAATGAAACTTCCCAATCTAGTCCACAGGGGAGACATTAATCTCTGCAGCACACCAGTCTTGTCAGAGCCATACCACCCTATCTAGCACTCAATAAATCAAACATCTGGCAAGAATTCCTCATAATTCACATTTAGCAAAGCACCTCCAATCTACCCTGAATCTTCCATGTTTAAGATTGCTAAAGCCATAAATATTAGCAATATTTTCTTGATACTAAATTTTGGACTTATAACTGGACGAGCATATATAATATTGATTGGATAATAAAATAACTTTAAGGAACAGATTGAAGCACAATATATCTAACTGAGAGGAGTGTGGTGCTGCCTAAGGGAAAGAAATGAACCCTTATCCTCACCTTCAAAGCACAGAGGCAGAAGCTACTGATACTTTGATACTCAAGCTATCAAAACAATCCATTTGAACAAAAAAGCCTAGGTAATTTTCTTCTTTCAATGTGATTTGTCAATACCAAGAAAAGCACAGGCACATCCCAACTGCCAGCTCCAAGTCCTTTTTGGCTTCAAAGGTCCTACCCGTTTCTCCAAGTTCCATTTTCTTTGCTTGGCATAGTGTCTGATGAGAGTCTACAGATTTTTTTTAATTCTTTGCCAAATCCTTCTCAGAGTTTTCCACTTCAGAAATTCTTAGGCAATCACCACAACTTATTATTCAGTATTGTGTTTATTTCATATCTTTACCCTGCGAGATTCTAGCATTTTCCAGCAGACAAATTTATTCCAGATTTCAGTAACTACAGTTTGGGTTTTTCCAAAATCATTTACCTGAAGTTTTAATTGCCTTTCACCTAGCAATTGGAACAAACTTGTGGCTCATTGCTTAAACACTGATCTTAATTTTAACCCCGTTCCAAATTTTGCAGGTAGAGTCAAGTTTACAAAATAAATTTGATGATGTTATAGCTGTGAATAAACCTTTTAGCACTGCTTTACTCTTTCATTTGCCCATGCTTTCATTTAATAACCTATTAAAGTATTGCACAAAGCCATGGAGATAAAGAAAAGATAAGAACTTTATCTTTTCTATGTCAGTACAGAGTGATTTCTGTGGAGCACATAGAGAGTCAAACAAACCAGGAAAGATATATTGAGGAGAAAAGTCAGACAGGCATCTGAGGCAAGAAGGGAGTTAACATTATGAACTTGAGAAGAAAGGTCCTATATCCATATCAGGTACTAATTCTGAAGGCCAACAGAAGATCTTATGATCTTTAGTAATTTCATCATCTTGTCTTAATTGTAAAATTATCTCTTTTTCACCTTCCAGTGATTCCTGAAATAGTTCCAAGAACCACGAAACCCACTGTGTCTAGTACATTAGGCATTTCTGAAGCAACACTGGGTAATTCTAAAGAACTTTCATTTCTTTAAAAATCAAAAGAAAGCAGCAATAGTGTAACCCTAGGACTTTAACCATCCCACCCTCATTTTTGTCCTTTTCCCTTCCCTTCTTTCCTCCCTCTCTCCTCCCTCTCCTCTACTTTCTCTCTATTCTCCTATCTCTTTGCCAGCATCAGTAGCCTTTCTATTTCTTGGACCAATTCCACTCAAGAATTAGCAACCTGGGTCTTGGTGACCAATACTCCAGGCAGATGTGAATGCTAGATACTAACTGCATGTTCTTTTTAATAAGTTTCTTGGACTGAATGAACAAATACCAATCTTTCTACCTCCAAATTTTGAAGGGGTGGGAGAAATATTCAAGTCTTGACTGTCTGAGCTTTCTGCTTAAGTTAGCTTTTGAAGTCTTGTGCATATTAAATATGCCAAGAGTCTCTCCTCGAACAATACTTCCTAGTAAGAATTGCTCATTACTTATGCTACCTACTGTTTCACCCAAGAGACTAACTTTTGTTGCTTGATGTCTCCTCCCGAGCAAAAGGAGCAGCATGTATTTTGTTCTGCACTTATGATGCTGACCTTCTAACAATACTCTTTTAAATTTTAATAGCCATGTAACTTTTCCAGGGAAAGACAGTTATTTTCAATGAAAAGCACCCACTGCTTCTTACGTATGAATCTCTGTTTTGAAGTATTCTATGTATGGTCATGGTTTTGCCAAAACATCATATCCTCCAGCAAGGTGTTTCTAACTGTATTCTTTTTTGTTTTTTGTAGCTCTAAGCTCTAGGACCCCAGAAACACTGCAAACTGTTCTATTACCTAAGTTTGAGTTGCCACTGAGCACTCCAGGTAAAAGTTACTAAACACCGTGTTATTACTTTGAAAGTTTTATGTATTTTTAAAGGCATTTGGGCTAATTCATTTAAATTTATCTTCTCAACAGAAAAAAGGAAATGTGGCCTGTAGAACAATTAACTTCCCAATGCCGAGCCCTTAAATGTGTTGCAACAAGTTTTAGTGGGCTCCTAAAGAATCCTTTTCTATGAAAACTCTACTTGTGGGTTTGCTTTTTGTAGTCATGTTTTTAATTTATTCTTTTCCTTCACAACCAGCAGATTACTGGACAAATTAATATTTTCCTTAAATTTTTTACTCCATTATCTTTTTTAACAGATATTTCTAGGAACTCCTCTTTAACATTTTTTAGATTTTTTTTTTTTTTTTGTGAGCACAATGTCAAAATAAGGAATGGTTATATATAAATCCACATAGTTAAGTTTTACCTTAAGAAGATATCAGGTGAATATTTGTTACTTCAGATATATTTGAATTTAAATGAAATATACTTGAGAAGGCACACAAGCATAGCTGAAGAAACTGAGAACTTAGGATGATGATGATGATGATGATGATGATGATGATGATGATGATGATGATGATGATGATTTATATTATATGGCTGGCTCAACCTGCCCTGGGAATGGGGCTGGTGCAGCATGTGGTGCCGGGGGTCAAACCACAGTCCCTGTAGTTGCTTAATCTTGACTAAGCAGGTGCTTTAGACTGCTGAGCTATCTTGCTGGCCCTCTAGTATGATAATAAGAGAAAGACAAGTATGATTTCCTCCAACTTAGTGGCTTGATATTAAAGTTGAAACAGAAAATTTATTTTATTAATCTGCACTGAAACACAGAAGAAATACTGCTAAGATTCATATTTTGATGTGACATAATTGCCCTCTTGTGTTTACTGTGTTTGGAAGCTCGAAATTTTTTTAAGTCATGTTTGTTGCTGTTGCAGTTACTTGCACCTCAGGTCTGAACTCTCTGTGTGTTTGATTACAGCTCCAAAAAGGCTTCCAGGATTTCCTGAAGCAAAGACATCCTTCCCTTTAGAGAAACCTGGAGTTCCCTTGGGTAATCAAGATACCTCATATTTGGTGTTAACATAGGCCATGGCTTGGGATTAGTTCATCAACAGACCCTGGCCTGGCAGGGTGGGACCTTCATTCCCAGCTTGTGAGTAGTAGCTGCTCAATTCTGTAGGGCACATTTAGGTTCTACCTAGGTGAGCTCCAATGCGCTAATGAGTTCCGTTAACTCAGGCAAACAGATAGTTCACTTTTAAAAAAGAAAAAGCCTTATGCAGTTGATT
The DNA here is from genome assembly GCA_004027025.1 of Myocastor coypus. NCBI lineage: Eukaryota > Metazoa > Chordata > Mammalia > Rodentia > Myocastoridae > Myocastor > Myocastor coypus. Next base: position 40,593 of record PVJA010007154.1, on the reverse strand, counting down.
TACTTCTTGTCCTTATCATGTCAAAAGCGTGATGCATACTCTGGTTTCACCCTTGTCCCTAGTCAGATGTTCTCTGCTGGTGCATATTGATTTATCAGTCTTTGATTACTTTTGGCAATCCATAGGAGCTTTTTATTTCAGTCTTTTGGTAGCCACTTATACCATAGCAGGAAGCTACTTCTGTACTTTATTCCTCTATGTATTCAGTAAATTCTACTCTTTTCCAATATAGCAACAAGTGAAATGTCCTGGATGGCCCCTGAAGCTAAGACATTAGGAGACTCCAAAGTTGTGAAGCCTCAAACCGGTAACTGTATTAGTTTTATATTTTTTAAAAGATTGCAATAAAAATATTGGCTTGTTTGTACTTTTATAGACTCTTGAACTGATTATCAATATACCTTGTGGCAAATGAAAAACCTGTAGTACATTCTTAACACTTAACTCAGTCTTAATTTTCCTAACACACAAAATAAAATGGTTTTGCCTTTGTTTTAACAATGTATGTTTTACCTTCTGAATATATTCCTAGAAGTCTGGATAAAATAAACTATGAATTGACTCATTGGTTTTCTAGAGATCTGTTTAGTGACGTAAGAGCAGTGACAAAAGAAGTACTGTTCTAGCTCTGATGTAACAGAATACATCTAAGGTCCGAGAGTCAGCAGGAGACTGCCACAGCCACCCTGTGACTGCCAGGATAATTCCTGGCTCCCAGGGGCTGCTTTTATCTGGATCAACCATTAAATATGATTTATTGTCATAAAATTTATTTTTCTTTGACATTTTTGGGATTTGGTTGCCATGTTACATTATAAATCAAAAAACCAGAAGGAGTGTTCTCAAAAAGATTTCTCTACTAACTTTTTATGTAAACGACTATTTGGAAATTCTAACTTGCATACTGATTGTTGAAATCCCTGGGTCATCTCAATAGTTTTTGACACTAGAGAAACAGGATATTTAAAGTTTGGAATATCCCAGGAAATCCTAGATGTGTAATCATCAGATATATCCTCTGCTTTTAGGGTGCTTGCCCTACTCTTTCATTAGTGCTTCATTTTGCAATGTCATGACTTAGAATTGCATTTCATATAAACCTTGTATAATGTATGTTTAAGTAGGATGGATTACTTTTGATTTCCTTGGCAAATATAATTTTCCATAAAGTATACAAAGGAAATCATAAAAATATACTACACTCCTACATGCTAGAAGGTAAATTTCTCTATAAATTTTAATTTAAAAGGATGTTAGCCAGATTTTAGAAATATTTATGTGACTGTTGCAATTATTCAGGAAAAAGTCCATCTTTCTGATAATACAATAAAAAAAATCCTGGTAATACAATAAAAGTGGTTCTATTAGAGGGGCCAGGGAGAGAGCTTCGTGGTACAAGTTCCTGCCTGGCAAGTGTAAGGTCGTGAGTTCGAAAATGGTCCTGCAAAAAAGAAAGAAAGAAAGAAAGAAAGAAAGAAAGAAAGAAAGAAAGAAAGAAAGAAAGAAAGAAAGAAAGAGAAAACTTCTACTAGAAAGTTGCCAGTTCATCACAGTCTCTGTGTTACTATGAGTTCTAGGAACACTCTTAATACCTTCTATCACCAGATCAATTCTCTTATATGTTGGATCATTTCCAGAAAGAAATGATAGAATGTATATTTGTATGGCACTAGAGATTCAAAGAGTTATGAATACATTATCATGTAATCCTTCCAAAGTTATTTTGTGACAGCTATTTTCTTTTAATGAGATACCTGAAGAACTCACATTTGAATGAGTGGAGGAACAAAAGTTCGACTCATTCATCTCTTAATCTTCTCTACAATACACTCCAAGTTAAAAGTAAACCAAGGCCATATATCTGGTCTTGGAGTTTGGAGAACAGCCTTCACAACAGAGAGAATTAAGTGTTGTATTGAGGCTGCCTGCTTTATAGGTAGATAAGAAGCATCAAACGATCTTTTAAAAAGCCCACTAGTCCTTGACACTGATACTCATCATGAATTTGATTGCTAATCTATAAACTACAATTAGACAGAGGTGGGATAATAACTGATTATCAGATCTTCAGATTATTCATCTACAAAAGCAAATAATATGTACAATTTTCAATAGACTATATATTAGAAATTATGTATAAATTGTTCATATAATGCATGGCACACAAAGGGCACCCCAATAATATTTCCTTAGTGACACTGACTCTTTCAGTGATTACATTGTCTTGTCATCACGCTGCCATCTAAAATGTCCTGAATTGCTGCATACAACCATTGCAACAATGAAAACAATAATTACTTTAGTAAGTTATTTAACAAAAGAAGGAGAGAGTGAAAATTTACTCTAATCTCAAATATATGTGAGCATACCAAACAATTCACAGGTCTTCATTTCACTATGTAAAACTTTTTTTTAAGAAGACTAAAATAGAAATGTGCTGGTCCTTGCATCCTTGGCAACAGCTTAATGCCCTATCGCCTAATGACAAATGGGTTCAATAGTATCTGACAGCCTCTCTGTTTAGTTTAGTTAGGGCAGCCTGAATCACTCTGTAAAGCAGAGGACTTGTGCAAGCTCAGGGCCTACAATGGTGCTACAGTCCACTTCTTCATTAGTGCCAGGATGGAGGAGGCAGCATGCACGTAAAGTATTTTTCATCCCTTGGATTGAGGCATGTCTGCAATTTCTAAAGACATTCTATTACTTAGCAAGATGCGATAGCAATGAGCTTGTTTCTGCCTTGATAATGCCATCAGTGTTAAGCTTTCTTAATTTACCCAACCATCTCCTAAAAAAACTATTATTGATTTCCCATTTCAAATGAAGAAAATCTTCATGACCCCAAAATAACTCAGTGCATTTGTTTTCACCCTTAGTAAATCTTTGCCTATTTTCCCTCCAGTATTCAGGCAAACTGATTTTTTTATGCCAGTTTACCATGGCTTATTACTAAAACTACTTCTTTGTGAGCAAAATTATTTTCCCTTGCAGCATAAATTGTTATCTTTTAGAGATTTCCCTTGAGAAAGCATCAAATGTGGATTATCAGTCTGTTTCTTTATTTAAATCTACTTTGGAAGCTTCTTTAGGATGTCAGCCATAATTATTTTCAATATTAAATTCTTTCAGTGCTTTGTAAAACATTTAGTAACTTGCAATAAGTACTTAATATGGACACGTTAAAGACTTAAAAGCTGAAATGATCAGCAAGAGGGCAATACCTTAAAAAGTCTTGGCTATAGGTAATTTGCTTAGAACGGTTGAATAGAGGGGAACCATGCTTGGATCTCAGCCTACACCGGGAGGTGTTGACTATTCCACATCTGGCCACCCAACTAGATTAATCCCTAGATAGGAAAAAGAGTAGGAGCAAGCGCTGGTGTTGAAGCTTTGAGAGCAGGAAAACTGCACTCAAGCATGGCAGATGGTTTACAGATTTTCCACGTCCTTTTCAGGGAATAGAGCATCAGCCTTTGATTTTACTTCATACATATTTCCTTGCAAGCATTGCTTTCTCAATTTTCAGGGAAAACAGAAAGGTGTTTTGTTTTCTCATTAACTGAAGAAAGCATGGTTCTTGTATTTAAATAGTTTTAAGAATTATATGTTTGGTGGTATTTTGTTCATTTGTTTTTTAATATATTTGGTTGGTACAGGGTCTCATTACGCAGCACTGACTCCTAGTGATCCTCCCGCTTTCAGCCTCCCCAGTGCTGGTATTACAGGTGTGCACCACAGTGCTGGGTCTCAGAGGCCAGCACAGCATGCCCAGGGGTGGGGCCGGTACAGCATGGGGTACAGAGATCAAACCCTGGACCTTGTGCTTCCCTAAGCAGGCGGTATTTAGTCCACTGAGATATCTCGCTAACCCTGGTGGTATGTTTCAATCTTTTAGTTACTTATTATGTTTTTACATTACTTCTCCATACCTACAGTAAATATTAGCATAGTAAAGGGATTTGTGTGAACACATTTGGGTGTTATAAAATAATCAAAGAACATATTGCTCCCCCAAACAAATCATTTATCCTTTCAAAGAGCCTAAACTGCTGGGCGTGGTGGCGCACGCCTGTAATCCCAGCACTCGGGAGGCTGAGGCAGGAGGATTGGTGCGAGTTCGAGACCAGCCTGGGCTACAAAAGTGAGCTCAGGACCAGCCTCAACTGCATAGCGAGACCCTGTCTCAAAAAAAAAAAAAAAAAAAGACAAAAAAAAAAAAAAAGAGCCTAAACTATCTGTGTCCATTAATTTGCTTAGTAGAAGAAAGTTTTTGCAAATTAATTCTGTTGACAATCTACCATGTACCACACTCTAAAGTAAATAAAGAGGTGATTTATCTAAGAATTTATGTTGGAAAGGGAAAATTTTCCACATGGTTATTGATATTTAGGGAATTTGAATAAAATTATAAATTTTAAATTATTTGAAGCACTTTGTGTGCCATCACATACTTCCAGGGCAATATCAGGGCACTTCATTGTGGAATTTGTGTTTAATTATTTTTCAAAGGAAAAATAGACAACAAAGCATAATTTTAACAAATGTAATTTTAGGAAATTATAAAACAAGTAGCACAAGTTCTTTCATTATGATTTGTCTTAAAAGTTTGAAAATAAAATTTTGCTGTGACTTTAAATCATCTTTGTTTTTGAAGTAAATCTATGAGGCTTTTAATAACCTTTGAATAGAACTCCCTATTTCACCTGGTGTGTTTGGTCCTATGTTCTCTGAGCTCACTCATAACTCTTGGCTATTGGCCAAGTGTGTGATGGGAAGTCATGTTTTAGAAACCAGCCCTAACCATTTAGTGAACTTTATTCTTGAGTACATGTGCACATAATGTGTCTGTAAGGAAATCAAAAGTTGTTAAACTTTTGAGAACTGATATGTTAATAATTTCCTAGAGAGGATGAGAGTCTAAAATACAATTTGATAAAGTTTAGTAGAAGATAGAGCTGACCTTTCTAGGCCCATGATGCAAGCCTCCTATCATGCAAGCCTAATATCACAGTCAGAGCAACATTGTCTTTAAAAGATTCACCATTCCCACCTAACGTTTTAAAATTGTAGCTAGGCTAATTTCACATTCTTTTTTTTTTTCTTTTTGGGGGAAAGGTCTACAGGATGCTTATGGTCTCACTAGATCACACTCATTGTGATTCCCCTGTTTACAGTCTCCAAAGAGCTGGGATTACAAGCACATGCCACCACACCTAGTCTCAATGGCCATTTCTGTGCCACCTCGGGGGCCAGCATGGCAGGTCCCAGGATCAAACCTTGAGCCCCTGCACCTGCTTGCAAGTACTTTAATCCACTGAGCTATTTGGCCACCCTAATTTCACATTCTTTAAAACTTTACATTACAATGTAATAAATACATTCTCAAAATATGTGCCCGTGTCAAAATATTGTTTCTAAAGAATGTAAATTATGACACAAACTAAAATGTATTTCTGCCTCATCAGTATGAGGTACAATAAGCTGTTCTCTACTTTCAGACACATTAGACTAATCTTACTTTTCTGAAAGCTTCAACTAGTAGTGGTTTGGAATCATTAAATTGTCACTGAATTATAAGTAACCCTAAAAGTAAATTTTTATGTAAATTCCTTTCTTTTTATTTCTACACAGCTAACCTGAAGAGCAAGGAGAGCAATGTCTACCTCCTGACATTTCCTGTAATCTGTACTTTACCAGAGTGACAGTTCATTGTACATTTAAAAAAATCTAATGTTATTTTTGCTTCTAGGCTAAATGCTTATGTGAATTTTCCGGCATTAAAATAATTCAGTCTTTATCCTTAAATTTATTCCACTTTGTGCATTGCACATAGAGTACATAATTGATCTTTAAATGTACCTAGATTGTAGAAGGACTCATAGGTCCATGGAGCAGTAGAAAGAAAGCACCCTCTGAATAAAATGCCAAGGGGAATGGTGCCAAAAGAGTCCTGGTCTTGGCCCTGCTGTTCCTGGTACTGCTGATCAGGTGGCAAATGTACTGAACTAGACAATTCCAGTGTGTGCATGCTAGAAAATTTCTCCACTGTTGTAAACCTTAGCTTTATTATCTAGAAAATAATATAACACTCCACTACCTATAAAGTAAGGGCAATGCCTACCTCTTTTATTTCTCAGAGATATTAGTAAGGCTGAATATGAGAATATTCTGTCTACATGCAAGATATTAAGAGGGTAAATTTTACTGGCAGCTGATTTCTTCTTTACAAGCGTCTCTCCAAGCTGCGTGTTTATATTCATGGAAGCATTTTGAATCAGATCTGGCATCTTTACACCATAAATATGTAACACTATATTCACATTATCCTAGATGCTAGTGCCAGAGCTTTCTATATAAAACCCTGCAACTTGGAATAAGAACAGCCAAAAGCTAGTGGATGGTATTTGCTAACACAGTAGAACAAACCCAGCCCTGAAAGCCTAACCTGGCTGATATCTAAGTGAAACAGTCCTTCATCTAGCATTAAAAAAATGTCATCAAACCTTTCAAAATTTATCTAAATTAACAGCTTATGTTTTACTTATTTTTTTAAAGCAACTTACGATGTTTTCTCAAGTCCTTCAACTTCAGATGAGCCTGATATATCAGAGCATCCCACAGGTATACTCAGCCTTTAAATAACGTTTTCGAATTCCAGGTTTCCCCAGTTGCCTCGGTGTTTACCCCTTTTAGTTTCTGCAGAATGAAAAGTTATACTGTCCAGAGCATGACAGGGAAGTAGAACTCATGTGTGTTGGGGAGATAAATTCTATTCACCCCTCCTATTGAATAATTATTTCATTATATTTATCAGTAAATAAGCTGTGTCACATAAGAGAGATGCAGGTAGACTGGATTACACTGGGGGCAAGCAATATAATGTGCTACCACTCATTTGTTTAGAATAATTCTTACATTGTTAGAGTCCAAGAGGGTTTTCCATGGATCAGGGGGTCTAAAATGAGGTTGCTTTGAACTTCTTTCCCCCCATCAGGGACATTTGGCAATGTCTACAGACACATCTGCTTGTCATAAATTGAGGAAAGCACTACTGATGTTGCTAAATCCCAGAAGTGGACAGGGCAGCTTCCCTCAACAAAGAACTTTGCATCCTTAATTGTCACTGATACTCAGATGAGAAATCCTGTTCTAGAGCATTGCATCATGCATTTGTCTTCCATTGGCTTTCATTTATATATCTATTTACAGTAAGGTTGATGTAATCTAACAGTTTCTTTAGCAAGTTTGTCCTGCGCATTTAAAAATTAGGTACTTATAACTACTAGGAGTTTTAGCGTGAGACTGATTTCTGCCAAGTGTAAATATGTGTCTGATTTTTAATGCAGAGCTTTATTTCAATATTATTTGTATTATGATAAATGAAAGTAGATAATTTTAAGCAGGAGAGGATAAGAAAAATTAAATGAAGTGCTCATAATGGTGAGCTAATTATGAAAAAGAAAACCTAGAAAAGTCAGACTTTAAAAAGTTGAATGCATGAAACACTAGTGTGTTTTTCTCTACTTAAAGTATGCATGTTTTTAAAAGTGAGCTCATCTGCAGCTCCTAATGAATCATTGGTTTAAAAGCATTGGTCAGCAGTCCCCAAGTGTTCTTGATGTTTTTCCTCACACAAGGCATAATTACTCATGAATTCGTATTTTATTCCTGGGGCCTCCTTTATAAATGTTGACATTTATTCCAACAGCAACAAGTGATCCTATTCTGGATTCTATCCCACCTAAAACTTCTAGAACTCCTCAACAGCCAAGGGCAACACTGGGTAATGTTTCTAACAGAAAAATTATGCTTGGTTTTCCATCAAACAAAAATCCATAACCCATGTGACTGGCTTTCTTTGAATGACCACTTCATCCCATCACATCTAATCATCTACATACTTTCTCTTTCTTCATATATATGTGTATGAGTCTTTACATGGACATCTTTTATATTCCATTTGAATGTTCATTTGCATGAACATGTGTGGGTGCACGTGTTTCACTCTCATTGAATTATAATAGATGGTATTTTCTTCACCCTTAAACCTGTGAAAAGCTTTGAAAACTGCATGAACATCTTCATCATTCACATCATGTCATCTCATGTGTCTGTGGCCTGCATTACCTCATTTCCATGTGCTGAGTTGGCCTGGAGTTAGCTGCTGAACAGAGATCATTGTAGCTCTTTCTCCACTTTAAGTCTTAACTTTATCCATCAGCTTTCAAGGCAAATAAGCTTTTACCCTTAATCACATCCTTGTAGGATTTGCATTGTGTCATCTAAAAGCATGTTAAAATCCTTGAAATATCTCATTTTAACTGGTGTTATCTGGTGGGCTGGGATGTTTGTGCTTTCAGCTCCAAGTGAAGCACCTCTTATTTCTCAAAAAGTGGAAACTTTTACCCGTCCTGCAACACAACCAACAGCAACACATGGTAACTAATGACATTTGTATAGTTTTGTGCTTTGAAAGATCAGGAAAAATGACAAAAACAATCAGCCATTTCAAGCTAATTTTAGTATTAAGCATTTCCTCTCCTTCCTACCAAGATATTCTTCAAAGAAATGAGCTATCCAGTCTACTTAGCCCTGAGATAACCCCTAAAGATTTTCTATAATTTTGATTTCTATATATTGTCATCTATATGTTTTAAAGAATAATTCCTTTCTATCTTTCTTTCAACCTTGTCAACCAGAAAATAGCAGAATTATAAATGATAATTATTTTGAAATATAATCCCTTTGATTAAACACATTTGGATATGATTCGATGAAATGTATTCCCCCAGAGTAGTGTAAGTATAAATTGCATCAGATAAACTTAGCAACCCTAAACATGATGAAGAAAGATTTGGAAAACAGGTGCAACACATTCATATTTTATAAGACAAAATTAGTTGAGGAATAGTTTGTTAACTTTTGAACTTTCGACTGTATCTTATTTGTACTGTGCCTTTGCTAGTTAATGTTAGCCTTTAGAATTATTCATTGTATCTTATACTCTGAAATACTGTAAAGGCGTTCCTTTTCTAGTATATTTTATTGAACAATGTATCTTCTTGTAGGAATTGAATTCCTTTTGGCTCAGTCAACACTTATTTTTATTTATTGTGTATAACACACAGTGTTGAAAATGCTTGGAGAGCAAAGAAAAATAAAATAGTTCTTTCCCTGGAGAAGTTTGTAAGTTCATAAGCACCATCTGATTGACCCCTGAAAATTTCATCTACAGAGCTTTATTAAATCTTCTTCTTTCAGCTCCTCAGCAAATTACATCTACCCCATCCACACCTAAACGGCGCCCCAGACCCAAACCTCCAAGAACCAAACCTGGTAAATAAATGGCTTTTTAATTTTTCAGGATATTCATTTCTAAATACATCATATTCACTTTATTAAAAAAACTAAGTTACATGATTCTAGATCATATTTTAAAAAGTTTAATTAGGTAATAACTAGATAATATACACTGTTAAAAATCACAGGTCAACAATAAGATTTTATTGAAAATCATCTTCTATTTTTGCTTATGAACTTTTCAATACATAGAGAGGCAATGCCTTCTGTCAGTGTATTTTAGGATAAGATATAATATTACTCTTTTGGTGATATCTTCACTTAAATGTATGATACACCAGTGATTCTTACTATTTTTATGCCTATTATGATTTTTGCTTTTGTACTAAGGCAATGGCTGAGATGGGGAGGATCTGAGTTCAACTTTGAAGTTATTTATAATCTTAAGATAATAGGTAACAATGAATCTAGAACATAGTATTATTACATTTTGGGTTGTAAAATGTTGTACAGATCCTCCAACAAAGAAAGAACTGACAACACAGACCTGAACATACACATAGGATTTTTATGGAGGAAAACGACAGAGCAACAACAGAAATCAGTGCTGGGTGGCACAAATTGTGTATTAATAAGAAAGCAATATTCTTCATTGCCAGCCAGGTGTGGTGGCTCATGCCTGTAATCCCAGCACTTGGGAGGCTGAGGCAGGAGGATTGGTGTGAGTTCGAGACCAGCCTGGGCTACAAAAGTAAGCTCAAGGCTAGCCTGAGCTGCATAATGAGACCCTGTCTCAAAAATAAAATTCTTCATTGCCAGATAATGTACTCAGAATCATACTTGGCAAACTGGGCTTGGCTTATTCCAAATATATTTATAATATAAAAGCAATTTTATATGACTTGTGCCATAATAACAATTAAAACTATATTCCTAAATATCTACTGCTTTAGGATGGGCAGAATTTTTAGATTTTTCTTTTGTTGTTGTTGGAGAATATTTTTATGATCTCAAAAATGACATTTTTCTTCTCTCATCATCAGAAGAAAATGTTAAGTCCTGAGGCAGTTATATCTAAACTTTCTAGAAACCCTGAGCTTACATAACTAATAATGCATAATAATGATATCTTCTTGTTGGGTGTTATTTCATCTTACCATGGAAAATTCAGTGCCACATCTCTTTTACAATGCTCAGTAGTGATTCTAAGGATGCCAGGGACCAATACTGACTGAGTCTGTCATCATACACCAACTCCATGTTGTAGTAGCTGGTTCTATGGTTAACAGACCCTAGCCCAGCATATGGATATTGTCCTGCACCAGCAGTTGGAACACAGCTGCTTGGCTGTTGTCTTAGTTACTTTTCCCTCATTGCTGAGACAAAATACCCGACACCCAAAGTTAAAGGGCAAAAGATTTACTCTGTTCACAGTTTGTAGAGGTTTCTGTTCATAACTGGCTAGGTCCAAGGCAGGGCAGCACATAAGAGGAAGAGGGACATGGTAGAGGAGAAATAGCTTATGGCAAGAAAAAGATAGCAAAGCAACACCAGAGGACCATGGCATTTTCTGTCTCTTGTACCTTATCAAGCTGCTTAGGGCAGGTAGCAGTCACACCCTAAGTGCTAGCACTGCACATAAATCAGTCTCAGCATCATACACTCTAGGTCCAGCTACTCATGAAGAAGCCCTGTGCATGACTGCATGAGGCTTTCAGGGAATGTCTGGACACAAGCCGTTACATGTGTCTTTTACTTAATCATTGTATCTGAAGCTGGGCCATTATAATTATTTTCCACTTTCTCAAGTAAGTCTCTCAACTTCAGCTTTAGATTTCATTTGGAAAAGTGACTTTTTATTTGCAGTTACTGGAATACTTTTGAGCTTTAAATCATAACCACACTTATCATTGAATATTAATTTTAAAAGATATTCCTGCCCTATGCTTGAAGACATTGAGATAGTTGAGGAATATGGAGTAAGAGTGCAAAATATGAATGGTGTTTTTAAATCATGAGTTAAAGTTAATACCTTCACTTTGAGTAGTTACTGTTACTATTTAGTGATAGTACCCTGTTAGGTTAGATATACTCCTGAAGTGTTTTCCTCAAACCAAGTGAAAACATACAAGTGTATGTTCTTTAAATGTTTCTGTATTAATGGAAAAAGAGGTATTTTCAACATCTTCCTAGTTCATTTCATTTATCAGAGTTTAGTTTTAGGTTTATCCATTAGTGGTTTTAGACACTTTGACATGACTAAATACTGAGTGGATACTTTGCTTTTTTAAATTTCTTTTTTCCAATTGTCAGTAAAACAGTTTTATTTCTTTGAAAACTAAAATTTTTCCAATTCCAGTAATGATGCATACTGCACCTGGTAATTACCTTCTTCTTCTTTTTTTTTTTTTTTTTCTTTGTTACATTCTAAAAAGAACAGCTGAAAAGTCATGTTTTGCAAGTCTTCAGAGCAAGAATTTCTGATTTGTATGTTAGTATTTGACACAGTTTTCCATGGAAAGTACAGAAAAGCACTGAGATGATCTCATCATAACCAGCCCCTTTGATATTATCACAGCAGAGCTGCGAGCTATGGTGGATCATTATGTCCATGCCATCACAGAGAAAGCATAGAAATGTAGCAAAGTGAGTGATTGAAGATCCCCTTGTCCTAGACTACAAAATAGTTTCCAGTGCCAAAGTTGACTTGTACTGAATAATGGCCTTTCAGCTGGAAGGGGAGAAGCACTTCAGTTCTCTAAGCACTTGGCCTTGCCTGGGAGGCCCTTCCCAGTTTTCAAGCTGCACAACTTGAAAGGGTTGTGTGCTTCCAATGCCCCAAATTTCAGGCTGGTCTAAACAGTGGCTTCTGTTTACCTGTCAGGAGATTTTAATGGTATTCTGGTGAAGGAAAGAAGCCTCCTTTGCTAGACTTAAACCAGAAAATTCTCTGTGTAAGGACCATAAAAATCATTCAATGGTCAAATCTTCTGACTTCCTATTATCCCAGGCTTACACAATAGTCTTAGGTGTTGATCAAGTGTGAGGAGTTTTTACCCAACTCATTGTCATTTAAGTGTTAAAACTTTGTTTCTGGGAAAAATGTATTTTTCACTATAATATTTAATGGATTAGTAACTTGCATTTGATAATAGCAGTATTTACAAAATCAGATTCCTAAAGCAAGAAATTTTCTGTTTAATCAGACACGATTTTGTTCTGCAATGAAGTGGGTAAGGAAGAAAAATGTAACTACTTAGAAAGAGTTTTCATGATGCCCTTTACAGAGGTGATCTGATTGCCAAATATAGCTATCAGAATGCAGAAAATTCAGGATTGTATAGTTGACCATGGTTAAAATCTCCAAGTCAGAAAAATAGAATGAAAATATCCACTTAGAGAGGGTAGTTGTATAACAAAACAATTTATAAAACCCAACAGACTAGCAATTTAAATCAAAGAATTCTGACAATTGTACATGGAAAAAATTTTATATATTTATTTAAAATAATTTTAGAAGGTTTTACATAAGGTAATAAATATATTTATGCTATATGTTGCATAGAAGACTGAGTATTATCAAGAAATATTACTGCATGTTTAGCTTACCAAATTTCAGTAAGTTTTTCACTAATATTATTTCTGATATTGCAAAATAAAATTTGGAAACATAAAAATTTCTCCAAATGTTGTTTAAGGTTTATTCTGATATACTGCATTATTAACATCAGCAGTTTCTAAGATTTCTGAAAGGAAATTAATTTGTTAATATAAATAGGGATGAGAGAGTACTTCTTAACTATTCTAAGGTATTTTTGAGAAAAGAGACTTCTTTGTTTTACAATGGAAATATTTATTTGGAAACCATTGGTCATGTCCTTTTTATTTCTAAACTTTCTAATCTAAGAATAATTCACCCTTTCTCTCTAACAGCAAGAAGCGTAACCACTTCAGAGTCCACACCTAAATTCATTATGCAAAGTGATCTTGAGTGGTCCAAGGCACTGGACCTCTGTACACCATTGCTTGGGTTCTAGACTTGTAAATTTTATTTTGCTTATTTCTATCTTAGCTAAGACTCCTATGAAAGATTTCTGGCCAAGGTTCTTGAGAGCACATAACACCAGGAGCTTTTTGATCTGAAAAGTTCACTGACATTTCCCAGTCCTCTCTTCACACACTTTCCCATTTCTCATTCCATTCACCTTGCTCTTCCTCAGGTTTCCTTGGTGGGTAAGTCAACACATGAAAAATTCACCTTGGTTTGGGCATGTTGTATTAGCATAGTCTTGTACTTTTTCCCAGAAAACACAGCCACCACCCATCATGCTCTAACTCAACTATTCATTCCACAAGCAGTGTTTCTTTCATAGATTAATTTTTAAGGTGGTAATAACATTTGGCCTTTCAAATTTCTACTGGACTCCAAAGTGAAGAGATTCTCAGTTTCAGCTGCTTGTTTTACACAGCTTCTTACCCAGTGGATAGGACTGTAAGTTGTCCTTATATTAGTCACAAATCAGAGTGTATGTTATTTGTTTTATACTGAGGTCATGCCTTAATTATAGGAAACTCTCAGTTATATTATACATAACTTTTTAATTTTATTACTAACATCTTAAGGCTATTTAATATGACAAGTCTTATTATTATATGTATTTTGTTCTTTGAGGTCCCAGAAATTTGATCAGGAACTTAGTAGATACTGCAAGAAGCAAATTTTACTTGCTTTCCCCACTTTTAGAAATGAATTTTATAACATGAAAACTTTAAAGTTTCAAAAGAACTTTATTATTGCTTAGTATTTTCGGATATTAATGCTTTCTTGATATTTATTTCATGTATTGATATTTGTCCCCCCCTTTCCTGTAGAATTTAAGACATCCAGATTCTCATGCCTGATCCTATTCCCTCTCTTTTATACATAAAAACTTGCACACAGATGTGATTTTACTTCAGTGTCTACCTTAGTATGATGTAGCACTACACTGTGTTATTCTACTATTGCAATCTGTTTCTGGACAAGATTTTAAGAAATCACAATTATTTATGTGGGTATTTGGTTTAGTTACTGTCTTTTAGCTTTCATATCTTATTCCTATATAATCTCACCAAAAATATTTTTGGACAGAGCTGTACATGGCAGGAAATGACTTTATTTTTGGGGAAGCACCTTGCTTTCAGAATAAATGAAAAATCTCTGTAATATTTGTCATTGCATTTTCTTTTTCTGTTGCTTAAATAATAATTATTGTGAAGTTTCTTTGTCAAAACTGTTATTGCTATGCTTTCTCTCGAAGTTGCTACTTTCTTTTCCCAAGTCTGCTACTTTCCCTAGTCCAGAAATACCAGACATAACTTCTGATAAGTGACACTCTGAAATGTGTAAGTCACAGAATAACTTAAATTCTTTTAAATGGTTAGTAAGTGCAATGTGAATTTCTGTAAGATAAAAGGAGTCACTTTTTTCTATTTCAAAAATAAAAGTCCTTTTGAACTTTGTGCTTGAAAGACAATAACTTTTTATTCTGTGGCATAATAAGAAAACTATTGGAATGAGCCCATTCTTTTCAAAAAACAAAATGGATATTAAAAGTAAACCACGTTCTATTCTGCATAAAGTATTATTTACTTGCTAGTTCAAATGAAAACTGAAGTGCTTATCTATCAGAACATTAAATAATATTGTTATTCAACATTTCCTAACATCTGAGACTGTCTTTGGTTACCTACTGATTTACTTAACAACATTAATTACTATATATACATATATATATACATATATATTATATATATATAGTAAAATATTATATATATAAAAAACTCTTTTATTGGCAATAGATATACAACGTGGAGCAAAAAAGAAATACTTATGGTTCCAATTGGTTGATAATTTAATTCGTGTGTGTGTGTGTGTGCGCGCGTGTGCGTGTAAATATGTGTGAAAAAGAATGCCAGGTCCAGCATGCAGGAGATTACTCAAAGCTAACACAGCCACTGGAATATTGGGTAATGAGGGCCATAACCACAGATCAACAAGAAAAATGAGAATTCTCAATTCTTCTTGTATTGTGTTCATGGAAAGAAGTAGGATGAGTGAATGTCACTGCCATAAGCTGGAAGAAGCTGCTCATTCACAGAGGAAAGAACCTTTTTGTGGTAAAGAACAGCCCATTTCTACCTTAGCTGTGCTCTTCAGCCCTGCTTTTTGATATTACTTGCTTTTATTACAGCCCCAGAACCTCAGACTTTACCGCTGCCACAGTCAACGAAAGGTAATGAAGCTTCCTTAAATTAGTCATAAACAGATGATATTTCTTTAATACCATCTACTCTTGATTTTGCACCTTTGGTTTATTTTAAAATGTTGCTTAACTGTTCTTCAGATTTTTTTCAGCTACTTTTGCAAGAATATCTACTTTGAGTCCATCCATTTCTGAACAAAGGTTCTGAGATAGACACTGGTGCAAGCCATCCCACTTGTGATGGATACCTTCTTTATTATCCTGCCTTATATTTGAGGAATTTGTGCTTGGCTTGTTATAAGCTGTTATTTCCCATGTAGTCTCGAGTTTCCTAGGGAGTATTTGCACTTTCTACTTCTGGAGTTGTTTTCCTTTTCAAAATTCTTACATTTGCAGGCTTTCTTGGAAAGCGCTATGCTCTTCCAGATATAAAGACCATCATGTGTCATTAGGAAACACATTCAAAGTGAAACACTCATGCACACACACATACAGACACATACACACACACACACACACACACACACACACACACTCTGAATCATTATAGCTTTTTTTTTTTTTTTTAGAAGAGCAACATAAATGTATTTGGTGCCATCTTAACCAACTACCCAGATTTTCCTTTAATACGAAGTGGTTATTTATTACATTCACATCTTCCAAATGAGAATCATGCCTAGATTTTTTTTTTTCCATTTCTTTTTCCAAACTGAACTAACTGGATATATTTTTATTCACTTTTTCTAAAAGCACAGGAGTTGATTTCAAAAGAAAAGATAGTTTCTATATAAATAAAAACACATCATTTATACTTGCTCAATCTAATTAAAAATTAAGTGTTTCCTGTCTTTTTATTTCTTCTTAATGGTTGTTCATGGAGTTTTAGCACTAGGAAAACTGGGAACTAAACCTTTACTGACATTAGGTTATACAATTATAACCCAAAGGGTAGCCTTTGTCTCCGCTCTTTGAAACTGTGAATGTCTTTATTGTCAGTGTCATATTCATGAACTTATTCATTAATGACCACTTGTGTTTATGTGCACTTTTATTTCTGGAAAAAATTCAAAATTTTGCATATGTAGTTTATAAATCTACCTCATTTTTTAAAAGTTTGTCATTTAAAAGAACTGAATTCAAACCTGTTTGTATATATTATTGATTGATATTTTAAAATACAAAGTGACAAACTTCTTTTGAATATGAATTCAAATAATTTATACCACTAATAGCTTCTTACATGTCCGTTCAGCATATACCTGCAAAATTTTATGTGACTGTCTTCTCTAAGTTGTACACAATGTTTTTAAGTTTTCCCATACTAAGTGGAAGAATAGGGAGGTCTCTTGGACAGTTCAAAAACTTTGGACAAAAAAATTTAAAAACCTAACTGGGTAAATAATGAGAAAAACTTGAAAAAAAAAAAAAAGGATATGCCCACCATAAATCAAAGGGCTTAGCAAGCTTCTAAAATGCAGAAAATATTTATCATCAGTTTGCAGAGCCACACTTCCTCTGTTAACTAGTAATTTTCTTTCTTCAGCTCCACCAAAGACCAGACGACCCGGTCGTCGCCTCCGCCCTAAAACTACACGTAGCCCAGAAGTACCCAAGTCTGAACCTGGTAAATGAAGTGTTCAGGGTTCCAACTGATACACAAAGTGGAATGTGGTAGCTTTTCGTTCAATAGCTATTAGTTACCTGAGCAGTTGGATATTAGGAATCAATAATACTTGATTTTTATATTTTAACATCTATTCTTACTTTGTGTATTCATGTTACATACAGTATATTTGATAAAGCACTGCATTTTGTTTGTAATTATTAAATATACATAGTAGGAAGCCTCCTACTAAGTAGGTTATTAAAATAAGGCATTTCAAAATCTTACATTTGATATACATTCACAGAAGATAAAGTGTGAGAAAGCAAGCAGGAGAAACAGTAAACGGGTAAATGGTTAAAGGGAATTCATATTCTGAAAAGAAGTGCTTGCATGAGGAAGGGCACTTTAGCTTGAGGCAGGTGTCTCCTTCCCCTTGATGCCACCTTGTTTTAGACTGGGTGATCTTGGCTTCTTGAACCGGTCACAGAATACCTGGAGCCCCAGTACCCACACTCCATAAGTCTACCCCTTTCAAGTGCTTTCCCAGGTTGCCACTGGCTTTTTCCACCTCCACCCCGTGCCTGACTGCATTTCTACCATCTCTCACGATTCTATCCATGCTTCCTTCCCATTTTCTGAGTCCAAAGAACCTGAAGACAGGAGAGTTTTACAAAAATCTAATGCGCTCTTTTTTGGAAGGTCTGTGGTTTCCAGCATGATTTCTGGGTTCTCCACTGCCCTTCTATCCTTCCATCACATGTGTGCTGGCATTACACAAGCCATCAGCTCTTTCTGTGGAACTTCTGTGCTCATTCCAGACTGAAAAAAGACTATTTTCCCTTGTGCCATGCTGTAATTTCATTGCTTTATTCATTCAGCTTGTGAGATTTGCTAAACAGCTGTGTAAAGAACGATTTCTTCAGTTTTTTTGTTACTTTGAAAAATGCTTTGGAGTATATTTAGATAACCATAGGCCATTCTTGGTCCAGGGCCCAAAATAAAACTAGTTTGTAGTCTTTCAAGCTTGAGGACATTAGAAGTCCCAAGATAGTTTTCTTTTCTTTTCTTTTTCTTTCTTTCTTTCTTTCTTTCTTTCTTTCTTTCTTTCTTCCTTTCTTTCTTTCTTTCTTTTTTTTTTTAGTTCTGATGACTGTAATTATTTCATTGTAACTTCACAGCATTTAATATCATTTTGACACTGCTTTGCTTTGAAAACTTCCAGAAATTAGTTGTCACATAACATTTTTTATCCTGTATAACCTCAACTATTTATTTTTAGATTATTTAGATTATTATTATTATTTAGATTATTTTCTAGATTTCTTCTTAAGCAGTTTTTAGCTTCCTGTAATACTATTTTGTATTGAAGAGAACCTATCAAGAACAGCATTAACATAATTTGTTGTTTTTGAAATGATTTACATAGGAAAAAATAACTTATGACAATTTTCAGTACTTACTCAGCGACAGGTTTTAAGTTGTTTTTTTTTTTTTTTTTTTTTTTTTGGAAAGAGAACTTAAGCATTTTCCCGAAAGGAAAAATTAAATGTGTGTAGCTAAAATGAAGATGTTTTCCACCCTTCCAATATAACATGAATTTTTATATATCCACTGAATTTTTATGGTGTCTTCATTTAACCTATATGTCTTTAATTTTGACAGACACAACCAGGACCATTCGGCTAATTTTTTATACCTTTTTCTTTAGCAGCTAAACCATCTAAGAGACCTAAAACTTCACGCAGACCAGGTGTACCCCAAATTGAGCCTGGTAATCATTACTTTAATGCCTTGACTTATTAATAAAAAAACTGTATGTAAGTAACATTAATATTCACCCTTACGGATCACCTACGGCATTAATTACAGCACATTCTTTTTCTTCAGATTCAAAACCACCAATGCAATTACTTCCTAAGCCCCAAGTCACAGCAAGTCCAGATATTCCACCAGCACAATCTGGTAAACAATTTCCAATGCTTTAGTTTAACAAAATACTTTCATTTAAATGTTATTGAAATTTTTGTTATAGATATTTATATATTATATAAACATAAAAACCCAGGTATATAGTTTTGTTCATTATTGTCTCCAACTAGGTGCAATAACATTTTAACTGCTAAGTGAATAAATGAGTGAATGGATAGGAAATCAGTCAGTGTTATATCTGATTATCTGATAGTTTCCTTCCTGCTTTCTTTTCTTCCCCTCCCCTCCCCTCTCTTCCCCTCCCCTCCCCTCCCCTCCCCTGTCCTCCCCTCCCCTTTCCCTCCCTCCTGTCCTGTCTCCTGCCCTGGCCTCCCCTCTCTTTCCCTTTCCTCCTCTCTCACTTCCTCTTTCTTTCTTTCCCTTTTCTTTTCTTTGAGACAGGGTTTCAGTTTATATTCCAGACTGGCCTTGAATTCTCAGTAATCCTCCTGCCTCAGCCTTCTTTAATTTCATTACAGGCATGAGCTACCATATGTGGCTCTATTTCCTTTCTTTTTCTTTTTTCTTATTTATTATTATTATTATTATTATTATTATTATTATTATTATTATTATTATTTTGTGGGACCAGGGATAAAACTCACAACTTTGCACTTGCCAGGCAGGAACTTGTGCCATGAAGCTATCTCCCCAGCCCCTGGCTCCATTTTCTTAAAGGATATATACACCTTGTATTGTGTACTTATAATGAGAAGCTTTTATTTTTCTGTATGTGACAATTTTTGGAAGTGGTGTAGGTGATCACTATTAGATAATACATATCCAAGGCAGAATCTGTGCTCTTCCTTGGTAGACTGGATTCCTCTAACTTACCTAACTGAATTTTAAATAATAATTATTAAGTGACATATTTTACTATGTAACGAGGTATTTATGTAGAAATTCTGAAAAATTCAATATTTTATAGTTAAATTTTTTCCAAGTTTTCAGTACCATAAAGTTCTAGAAGAAAAATCTCTCATTTAGTCAAATGACATGAATTTAGAATGAATTGGGTTATGCATCTCTAAATTAAACGTTAATGAGTACCCAAGAGCTCCTGACTTGTTTCTTTTTGTTTTCTTTAAATGATGCAGCCTCTGCTCTGGCTACATTTGAGACTCAGACTCCCTTCACAGCCATAGGTAACGATGCCTTCATGGTCCATAATTCTCTGAGCTTATCCTTTCCATCTCATTCATCGTTATATGTTTTCTTGTATGCACAATTATCATTCAACCTCTTCTCCATTTGTTTCTAAAAATTGTTGACTATCTTCAACAAAGGCCATTGTAACATCAAAGTAGGCTTTCTCATCTGTTCAGCTTCTCACATCTGAGTAGTATTCTTTCCTCAGCCCCCTTCAGCGACATTCAGATTGTTCAATACTGTTAAAAAGTGTCCAGGCCTCTGTCCATCCATTCTTTCTAGACAAGAAGATTTCACTTGTATTTGGGCACAATTTATAGACATAAGGGGAAGCAAAGGAAACCTAGCTGGAGCCCCTGATGATAGCACACCAGGGTCTCCGCTTTGTGAGACTTCTTTCTTCCTGGGGTCTATACTATTCAAACGCAGCCAAATCTTTCCATTGATAAATTTGACACTAAGTTGCAAACAAAATCAGTATTATATATTTCTGTTTGGAAACAAATCAGTTTTAAGTATTTTATGGTGTTGTTCTGTATTCCTTATCCCTAATCTGCATGCCATTAATTCTTGAATATGGCTTTAATTAGCATTGTGCTGCGGAATTTAATCAGGAGAACTTAATCTCTGTGTGACTTTTAAGGTTTTTCTGATGGAGAGAAATTTTCATACTATACCTGGTCTCCTAATTTCAATAAAAAATCAATGGAGACACTAATATAAAAATTACATTCTTAACAAATTTTGTAACTATGAATAATCATTCAGAATAGTATAGGAAACCTGTTTACCTAGACAAAAACTTGCCTTATTACCTTGCAAAATTTTTCTTAATCATCTCCATTAATAACTCAAATAATTTCCTAACGGGCCATTTGAGATGAATAAATAAGGAAAATGATAAGCAACATTATATTTATTATGATGAAGAGGCACAATTTACCTACATAGTACTGTTCTATAGCTCCAATAAACATACTGATTAACATCATTTTCTGAGACTTCCCCCACCTACTGCTGCTCTAATCAAATCAGTAACGGTGGTGAAATTCTTCCAGATAGCATCAGATTTTACAATACTATCTTTAGAGTAATTCAAACGCAGAAGAATACTTTTTGTGAGCCTTATATATATTATATATGCAACATAGAAACGGTACACCTATCTTATCAGATAAAAGGATACAACACTTTGTCTAGTTAGTGGAGATAACAAGTGTCATTTTCTCAGAGTTCAGAAAAGCTTTTTAAACACTAAATAGTAATAAAGACACATTACTGATGAGAGCCTACAAAGTATGATAAAAACACTTTGAATGTTTACATTTAAAAAAATATTTCAGCAAAACATACATGACCATTAACATCCTTCAAAATACTTCTGCTTCACACGGGCTTCTCTTATTGTTTTTGTCACTTTCTGAAGTAGTCCTGGAGGTCCTTTTGTGTGAGTGTCCTCAGTTGTGTTATCCTTGTTGGCTGGATGTCTTGACTGTGTTGTGCTATATTTCATCATCATGTTGAAATTGGATAAGAGCCAAAAGTTATGTGGCACCAGATTCAATGAATAGAAAAGATGAAGATACACCACATATGTTTGTATAGAAATTGTCATAAACATTTGATCAATGAAGGCTGCTCAAAACTAAGATAAATAAAAGGCACATTGTATTTATCAGTTCAGAATATTGCTCCTCACAGCAAACACATTTATTCTACCATTCTTGGTACTATATCTCTCATTGTATTGTTTTTCTTTTTAAATTTAAACACTTCACATGTTTTTTCAGTCATGCCTTCTGAAATGACACTGCCATTTTGGAAAACAGTGTGACAATTTCTTATGAAACTAAATGTGACTATCATATGACCTATCAATTTATACTCTTGGATACTTGTCCCATAGAAATGAATATTTTTGTTCATATAAGAATATGTACATGCAGGGACCAGGATTCAATCCCTGACATGCTATGCAAGCCCTGACCCTGAAACTCTGACCGAGACTGGGTGTAGTGTGAGCCTATAATGCCAGCATTTTGGAGGCTGAAAACAGGAGGATTACTATGAGTCTGTGTAGTGAGACTTTGTAGATCCTATATTAATACATAAAAAAGAATCTGTACAAAAATGCTCAAGTCAGCTGTACTCTTAATATTCCCAAACTAAATTCAGTCAAGATATATTATAGTAGGCAAATGATTAAACAACCTGTGAAACAACTTAACCACATAACACTGCTTAGCAATAAAATGGAACAAATGAAAAAAAAAAAAAAGAAAAGAAAGGCTCCTTAAGATAGACTCAAGAAGATTTGACCTTAAGATATTTTTTCTGTATTTCTTACTCCATGTTGTTTATTGTATTGCTTTTGATCAGTTCCTACCACAGATACTGAACCTGTAATTCTGAGAAATGAGACTCAAGTGACAACATTAGGTAATAACATTTTATGTCATTAAACACTTGTGTTTTCTGCTTATTATATGTTCTGGCAATATCTTGGGGAATTTAAGGATGTTTGATCTTACACAATTCTTTGCATTTTTCTCTTATCATCAAACTATATTTCTCATTTTAAGTGTATTGAAAATACTAAAAACCAGTACTTGCTTAGAAACCTGTATGCAACTAGTACACTGACTCTATCTCTCATATTAGTTGACTTTATTAATTTTTTACAGAGCCTGTGGGTCTACTCAAGTAGTTTTCATAGTATTAAAGCTCAATTTCAAATACATGTAGGAATATCTGTTCTTTAAACATCAAGTATAATTTTGTGGGCATCTTACTGTCTGTTGTTCTATGATATGCAGGACAATTTTATTATGTATTAGTGATTTCAGAATATGAGATATACCTACTCCAGTAATTTTAATGGATTTATGCCAGACCAAGTGATTTCTAAATATAGTATTCCAAAAGCAGCTGATCCTATGTTGTCCTTTGATATAATCTTGGAATGTTGTGTGTCTGAATTTCTTTATGTCTGTGTGCTTTTCTGACAACCTACTATCAACCACCAAAAGTTTTCAGAACAATAAAATGATATATGTTTGTCCTTCTCAAAAGAAATCTTAGTGGAGTGCAATAATAAAAAGATTTTCTGGGACTGGTGAGCAGACTGAAGGGACTGCATAGGCAAGCTTAGATAAGCACAGGGACCATGGTTTGATCTCAGTACCACATGCTGCACCAACCTGGCCTCCTGGGTGGGCTAAACCAGCCAGAGTCCAAGCATAGTGATGCATGCCTGTAGTTCTAGTACTGGGAAGGCTGAAAATGGGCTGATCACTGAGTCCAGGCTGTGTGGTGAGATCCTGTAACAACCAAATACAATAAGTAAATAAATAAATAAATAAATAAATAAATTTTACATATAGACAACCAGAAAAAAATTTTAGTCCAAAGAGACAAAATTTTCTCCATTCTCATGGAAAAGTGGGAAAATTTTTGTTAAGAGTTTTTGATTTTTTAAATCTTATTTTATTTTTCAATGTATTTGGTACAGGGTTTCACTGTACAGTTTGGACTCATACTCATACTCAAACTCATGTTGATCCTCCTGTTTTCAACATCCCCAGCTCTGGGTCTACATGTGCATGCCACCGGGCCCAGACTGTGTGCCCTGCTCTTTGAGCCCAGGGATGAGGTCAGTGCAGCAATGATGCAGGGAATCAAACCCTGAGGTCCCTGGACTTGACTAAGTAAGAGCTTAGTCTGCTGATCTATTTCACTAGCCCAGAGTAGGAAAATTTCTGAAAACCTAAAATCGCATGTAATTCTTTCTTTAACTTCTAGAAACCTGTAACTATAATCAGTTTCATTTCTTTAGCTCCAAAAATAATACAACGAACAAGAACTCGCCGTCCAAGGCCCAAACATAAAAGCACAGTAAGCCCAAAGGTACATCAGACTAAACAAGGTAAATAATACGCTCTTTCTAACCTTGTGTCATGCCATTAGGCACGGTATTGGATTGTCGGTCTAACATGCCACCCAATAACTTATATGACCTTAAGTGTGAAGGCCCAAGACAATGATGCAGAACCTTTTGGAGCTTTCAGTGATACAAACAGCCCATGGTAGCACAGATGACATAGGTTCACTGTCACTGGCCCATGAAGTACAGCTACTACTAGATGTGTGTGAGATTTCCTTACATTGTTTTCATGAGGATTTCCTTATTGCCTGCATATTTTATTTGTTATTCTGACATTTAAGTACATCTTGCCTTTTTAGAAAACTTATCTAGTTAAATTTCTTATTAGTAAATTTAATACAAGTGGTAATGCATTTCTATTAAATGCTATATTAGAAGGAGAAAGCTATTTTTGGAGGCCATAAATAGATGTAGTCAGAAATCTATATTTGCATGTTGTTTTGCTAACTCTTAAACATATAGTTAATTCTTAGGGAAATATACTTTTCATGGGCTGACTATTTTATATAGACCTTGAAATCTAAACTGTATGTAGATTTATTACCAGGGTGGGCAGAAATTATATAAACAAAGAAGATGCTGGGTATACATGACTCTAGGTTCAAGCTGATTGTGAGGAAGGTCATGTTTGTGTTCTCCCTCCTGGGCAGGGATACTACTTTTTAGAAAGTCAAAGAGAAGGGCTTTGAATATTCGGTTTCAGTGATTGAATTTGAGCCACTGACATGAAGTTCCGTTCTTCAGTGTCAGGTCTTTTCTGTCTTGATAACAGAAAAATGCACTAACAAGCTGCACAGACTAAGTGGTCTCTGTAGTTAACTCTTTGTATGCCTTCTTTAGACAAATATATTGGTCTTTTTCCAAAGTGCACTCTAAATAAAAAAGAAAGGCATTGTTCATTTTGGTTATTCACTACTCTGTCTGCTGCAGTTTAACAACAATCGCATTCGTCATGACCAAGGCTTTGTTTTCCAATCTATTGTGTCATATATTATACTTTCATGTGCTTTTCTCATAATTATTAATCATAATGTTAGTGTGCAGGTGCCTAAAGAGTCTTCTAAGCATTATTTTTCCATTGTGCTATCAGATTATGTTTTTTAAAAGTAAAAATTGTAGCTAACTGTGTGAAAATTCTAGGGCTATAGCCATGTCTTTTGAGTAAATATCTGAATCCTCACTTAAAAACTTTAAAGAGCTAGGGATATAGCTCAGTGGTAGAGCACTTAACTAACATAATGAGGACATGAGAGCAATCTCCAGTGGCAAGAAAGAAAAGAAGAAAAAAGACTTTCTTTTTTTTTGGGGGGGGGGGCTACAGAAACAATGCTATACAACTGAACTTCATCTTCAAAAAAGATTGATGAATTTTTTCATGTGTTTAACATTTTCTTTTTAAAATTGTTGTTGATCATTTCTTGCATCAGATTTTGGACCAGTTACGCCTGGTCCATCTTTAGGTAATGATCCTCTATGTCCTTCAGCAAGTGCTTGTTTTTAATTTAGTGTCAGGCTTTCCTGGGGTTCTCAGTAGGTGGTTGTGTCATCCTCTTACACAATTCATCTTGAAATATGAGAGGTTTTCTTCCTTTTTATGGAAATATATCTGGACTGAATTTAAGGCAGCTATCTGTTCCATATTCCATTTTGAAATTGTGTCCTGCCAATCTGAGTCTTTAAAACATACTATTAGAGGCAAAACCCAAATATACATTCCCATATGTCTCTCAGCCTGCAAAATTCAGTGCCAATGATACCATGTAATTTCTTTAAGCAGGTTACTTTCTATATTTCAAGTCTATGTAACCACATCAGCTTTGCTGATGTTTCAGTGAATTGTATATACTTATTATAGTAAATTAGCAAGGGAAACATTTGTCCAGCCCTAGTCATCTTTAATTATAGATGAGTACTCTAAAGTTAGCTTAAATTGTTCTCACATTATTAGAGTTTATAACCAGTTTTGATTTAGGAAAACTTTTAAGAAAATAACGATAGTCCCTAAAATTTCTTAAACATAATTATATGTATAATCTTAGTCTCTGGAGAACTGTCTACTATCAGAATAAAAATACTAAAAGAGAACAATTTAAACTAAATGATAAAATTTTCTCAACTCGAACTCTCAAGCTTTAGTTTTAGAGAATTTAAAGCTATAATCATCTTAGTTAGAGTTTATGGAGTCATAAGCACTATATTAACCCTAAATTTTCTTCCTTCAGCTCCAACAAAAAGGACTCATAGTCCACATCCCAAACCTAAAACCACATCCCATCCAGAAACACCTCCGACTATACTGGGTAAATATGTGATAGCCACTTTAAAGAATCTGTACAGTCTATCCCAGTTGAGACCCTAAGTTTATGTACACATGATACATTAGGACACACCTAATATATTTCCTGGAGGTAAAGATTGCTTACTAATGAAGAGAACATGAGATAACTAACTGCTTCATGCTTCCATCTTGGGAAACTTCTCTATCAATGACCATGTTGTTTACTTTCCATGTGATTAAATTCCATCTCTGTCTTAAACATAAAGTGTGTCATAGTACATTGAGCCAGCCTAATTGTGAAAATCAATTACTTTTATTAAGTTTTTCTAATTCCCCCAATTATATGAGCCCATATGTCAGAAATGGGAGGTATTTTTTATTGTTATTACCAAATAGCTTACATTATAGAATAAAAAATCAAAGCTGCTCTTGCATAATATGCCAGAATGTTCATGAAAATGTAAAGTAAGTTCTGTAATGATCCAATGCTACATCTTAGGAGCATAGGGAACGTTTAGAGAAGCAATAAATCCATGATAATTGGGAAGCAAGCAGCCTACAATTTGAATAATTGGAAGGCTGAGGGAACAAAGGCTGAGGAAACAGCAGCTTGCTGAAGGAGACTCCACAGCTGGAGGGTGGCTTATCTATGTTCTCCTGTTGGTTTGACCCATAGCATGAGTTACAGGGCCCTGGGAGCCTACATTTGGTCCATTGAACAAAATTTAGGCTTCAGTGATCTCTACTTCTGGACAGGAACATGCTCTTTCTGTCCTTTTAAAAATTTTATTCATTTTAATGAGAAAGAAATAACAATGAAATAGTTTCAAAACAGGTTAGTAGGACAGTTAAAATAATTAATACACTGCATATTGTTGCCTTTGTAGTAATTATTCAAGATGCAGACATGACAGCTTGTCTAAACACTGCTTTTTATTTTTTATTTTTAAAATTAATTTTCATGAGAGAAATAGCAATGACAATTTCAAAACAGGTTAGTAGGACAGAAATAATAATTAATATATTACATATTATTGTCTTCATAGTAGTTATTCATAGTACAAGATGCTGGCATGACATCTTGTCTAAATACTATCAGTACAACTATTTCTTCTCATTGAACTAAGAGAAAGTAGCTGTATATGTATCCTAACTATTTTGTAGTATATATGTGATATATATATATACCAAAATGGTCCTTCATTTATGTCCCCCTTTTTGTTTTGTTTTGTCAGAGATGGGTGTTCCACTGCCATTCAAATATTGTAGATGCCTGTCTTCAGCAAAATAACCCAATATAGTCCAATAGTCCATAATAGTAGTGAGTTATCTGCAGAACTGGCAATGTCAGAAGTTGTTAACTTGAGCCTTTTACAGTCCTTAGAATGGAAAATATTCATCCTAATGGACACAGACTGAGAGGTGATTCCTCATCTTATGGTAGGTCAGGATATATTCCCATAGACTCTTGCCCCTAGTGGGCATAGTCTCAGCTTCCTTTTGGCAGCTATTATGTGTGCTGCACAAATCCTAGGGTGACACTCAACGATTCCTTCCTTTTAGTATTAATAACTACTTTATAATTCATAATGTGCATTCTGTCTCTCCTGTGCTAGCATGACAGAGACATGGTGAGGTGGCAGGCTATCATCTTTTTTTCTTCTGTTACTTACAGGCAAATCACAGATTTGGCACATATTCAAGGGGAAGAGGTATAAGAGATTACACAAAGGTTTTAATGTCAGGGACAAGAATTACTGGCACACACCATATTCTGCCTATTAGACTAGATTTACATCCAAATATCTGAAGTGTTTATTGCGTCTGTCATTATTAATCACTGTGAATAGCTGATTTTTTATAGTTTGGCTTCTACAAAAGTGCTAATTGTCCTTGTCATATATATTTCTAAGGATGAACCAGATTTTTATTATTAAAATGAAGAATTGTTCATCCTAGATCAAATCAAGTAGTTAAGCACCAATGAAATCTTAGAGTTGGCCTCAAGGAGCTGCTCTGCAGAGTGTAAAGGCTACAACTATCTTCTTTCTTTTTTTTTTTTTTTTAACTTTATTTATGTTATGGCTTGCTCAGCCTGCCCTGGGGGTGGGCACAGCATGTGGTGCTGGGAATTGAACTGCAGTCCCTGTGGCTGCCTAAGCTTGCCTAAACAGGCGCTTTAGAACACTTAGCTATCTTGCTAGCCCTATAACTATCTTCTGAACAAAGGAGTACCTGTTTAGAGTTTTGCAATAGAGTCAAAAGAAAAAGTGCATTTGCTTTCTCTTAAATTATGAATATTAAAAACTAACATTGTAGTTCTAGAAACCCAATTTTTACAAGCAAGATTCATTTCTGATATTTCATCCACTCACAAGTTCTCCTTGGTCTTTTATTACTTCTGAGCAGTTCCCGCCACAGTTGCTGAACCAGTTATTCTTAGAACAGAGGCTCCAGGACAAACACTAGGTAATGACAAGTGTCCATTTGCATCTGCATTTCCTGCCCATCACATCCATGCTTCTTCTTCCACTTCACAAGGCTTCTGTGTCTTCCCATTATTTTATTCATGCATTACAATAACTTCATGACTCAGGCGTGAGCTTATTTTATCATCTGCAATGTAATGTCTTTGAATTTGTGGTGTCTGCTCCTATACAATATTTTCATAATCACATTGTTTTTGTTCCTGACTTTCGAACACAGCCAGTTGGCAGTGGGAAGGGGTGTCTATGCATGTCTACACTGTTGGCACAGATATTACAGTGTAGCTGTTCTTTTGCAGATCCAAATTACTACATTTATACTAGCCGTGTGGTTTTATTTTACCATTTTAGATAATGGCTAAGTTTTATTTAAGGAAAGAGCAAAATAGAAAATGTTCCCAGGGCTACCTCACTCCCAAAAATTTTCAAGACTTGGAACTTTTCAAAATTCAGAAATCCTTGTGAGAATCCCTTTGAAATATCCTTACTATAGCAATTCATGCTGTTTGATTTTTGTTTTTCAGAAAATGTAAGTAATTTATAGGTTATTTACAAAATAGGACCAAATATTTCTGGTGCAAAAAATAATTTCATAAGACTCAAGAAATTATAACAAGTTTATAAAGCCATAATATCTGGAACCCCAAACACCACTAACCTGAGATTTTCTCCCTTCAGCTCCCAAAGTACCTCAACAAGCGCATCCACATCCCATACCAAAAACCACTTGGAGAACTGAAATGCTTCAGACAGAACTGGGTAAATGTATGCAGTTGGTTAGGGCACCTCAGCAGCCCACCCTAGGGGCTCACAGAGAGTACAGTGACAAGCCAGGTGCACTGGCTCCACCCTGGGCCAGACAGTGAGGGGGAGGATGGAAGAGACGGACAGATGCCGCTGTCTTTACTCTGTGCATTAAATATTCTCTCTAATATCTGTTTAATTTACTTTTTGCTCTCAATTCCACTCACCCTCTATTGGATATGTATGGTAAACTAAAACAACTAGAAACTCTGTGTGTATTTGTATCAATCGAAGATGGTTTCTTGGCAATTCTGGTGATGTGTGTCCTAATAAGTACCTAGTCCAGGCACTGGTGAGTGTGGTCTGTAAATGTCCAAAAGTCAGTATTTCAGGCTTTGTGAGCTACAGTTTCTGTTGCATGTTCTTCTTTGGTTTATTTTTATTTTTTTCAAACTATTTACAAATCAAATAATAATTCTTAAGGGAAAATCAGTCTGTAATGGAAGTAATCTGAAAGCACAGGAGGGCAGGAAATGTACAAGAGAGTTAGAGGAGGTGGAGTTTCAGGCTTGGAAGTGTTGATCCAGACCTCTTACTGAAGCTGCTGTAACTAAGTAGCCTTGGACCCAAGTGAGAAGACCAAAAGTTCAGATCATGAGTTAGGTTACATCTGAGAATCAATACAGAGTCAGGATAACTCAGGGTAGTGGACAGAGAGATGTCCTGCTGTGTCACAGAGTAGCTGTCCTTATCCAGCCCACTTCAGAGTCTCCTTCCAAAGATGAGTTTTCAGTAAGATGCATTTGATCTATGAATTTAGTATCTTTTCCTTCAATAATGTACTTGATCCAAGCTACTTAGAAAGATGAGGTCTATCTAGCTGAGGGAGTTAGAGGTTCTCATCCAGATGGTGTAATACAGTTTCTGTGGAATGGCGTGTTCCTCAGCTGTGTTATTTCCTGGTGCAGAGCACAGTGTCAAGTACCTGTGCAGGAGCGGGTGATTATATCTCAGACAGGAGACAGAGAGTGTGGCAGGAGCAAAGCTTGCTTCCTTTATAATATTCCTGTCTCAAGGATTCAAGAGATGGCACGAGAACTTCCACGTGCTTC
This sequence comes from Myocastor coypus, assembly GCA_004027025.1. Taxonomy (NCBI): domain Eukaryota; kingdom Metazoa; phylum Chordata; class Mammalia; order Rodentia; family Myocastoridae; genus Myocastor; species Myocastor coypus. Next base: position 9,762 of record PVJA010007154.1, on the reverse strand, counting down.
ACAAATTGTCTCACACCTCCAGTGACTTAAAGTCTTCTCACTAGTCCAAGGGTCCCATCTCTTGAGAGCATCACCCCACAGAGCACAGCTTTAATCACAGTGGAACCTTATAGGACTTAAACCATAGCAGTCTACATTAGTGAGTCACCGGTCATCACCAGACAAAGAGTTTATATGGACCATTATTGATACAGAGTTAATGATAACCGCTTTAGGGGCCTGGAAGGATGGCTCAGTGATCTAAAGCACCTGCTTAGGTAAAGCTTGGGTGACTGCAGGGACTGCGGTTCGATCCTGGGCACCACATGCCGCGCCAGCCCTGCCCTCAGGGCAGACTGAGCTGGCCATAAGAATAAATAAATAAACAAAAAAAATGATAACCCTTTTAAAGAGGTGATCCTCTACAGGCAAAGATGTCATGCTCCCTATGTTTAGGTAAACTTGGCTAGAATTCTTTTGATAGTGAATGTTCTAAGTTTTTATTAAATCTGTCTTTTGATTTGATTTGTTGTTTTTGGCCAGTTCCTACTGAAGTTTTGGAACAAGTCACTCCTGTAAAAGAGACTCCCAAACCAGCCATCGGTAATGCTACTTGCCTGACTTCACCAAGTGCTTTTAATGCTTCTTTCAGACTCATCTTCTGTTGTCATTTAATGCCATCCTTCATTTCATGAGCACTGAATGTATGTATGTATACAGTAAATCACCTCTTGTTTACAAGACAGAGACTCATTAATCCAGTTTGGGACATTGTATGTCTTGTAACTTTCTTAAAGTCTTTATTGTCATTTTATGTTTTGGGTTTAACCAGCACTCATTGGTAGGGTGAATTTCACATATCCTTAAGCGTAATTGACTCTGGTGTATCAAAATAAGCTACTACAACAGGAAAGCTACTCTGTACATCCTTCGTATATCTGCATTTTTGGTTTAGCTTTTTATATCTTGTTAATATTTGGGTAGTGGATTTTAGTTAATTAAGTAGCCACTTAATTGACAATCTAGATATTGACAATCTAGCTTAATAGATTTAAGCAACAAACTGCATTCTACTGTACAACTGACTTGCCTCCCTCCCCACTGCAGTGTAGATGATTCTCAACCTTTTTAATTAGGTCAAGGCATCTGACTTATAAAAAATGCTAATCTTGACCTTCTGAATTAATAATTTTACTTTATAGGTCATTTTGCTCCTAAAATGTCTTCAAGAACAAAACAAGGTGCAATAACATATTCAGGGTAAAACTTTAGCTCCAGGAAAATACCTTTCTTGAAACTCAAGAAAATTTTCTAGGGTTTGGAAAATTTTAAGATTTCTGAAACTGTAATCTGTAGAAACACAAGTTCTAAAATAAACAAAGATTATCTCTTTCCACTTCCAAAAATGTTCCAAAGGACACAAATACAAACTTGTGACCATTCCAAGTCCAGATATACCTTAGAGGACACCAATAAATACAGCATCTTTGGTTTAAGGTGCCTGGAAATGAATCACTATAAAAAATGTACAATAATACACCCTCAGTGACAGAATCCTGACAGACTACTATGTGCTCATGTTTGGTAATGAGTTTGTGATTAGAAAAAATGTGTAGAATCTGTCACCTAACTAGAGGTGGTAGGAAAGACGTTTCCTAAGTCAACAAAGTAGTTGAATCATTTTTAGTTACTTCAGCTGCACAGATATTTCAAAACATTGTCAGCAGCCATGAAATAAAAAACCAAGTAGGGCCTGGCAGGATGGCTCAGTGGTCTAAAGTGCCTGCTTGGGAAAGCTTGGGTGGCTTCAGGGACCACGGTTCAATCCCCGGCACCACATGCTGCGCCAGCCCTGCCCTCTGGGGGGCGGGCTGAGCCGGCCATAAAAATGAGTGAATAAACAAAACAAAGGTTCTGAAACAAGAATAAAAATAATAAATAAAATTTTAAAAAATAAATAAATAAATAAAAAACCAAGTAGATAGTGTCTTCAGTTAGCATCCAAACAAGTGTAAGTTGGCTTTCTGTGTGTCTCTTGAGAATAGTTGGAAACCTATTTAAGTGCATAGGTAAAAATGTCCTACTTAAAGCTTTTTGTATTGGATGCACATTATCAAGCAGTATTAGATGGTTTCCCTTGAGTAATGAATGCTACATGAGACCAAAGATGATGTTGATCTCATGAGATACAGCAGCTAACTATACATTCTTTGAAGCAGTCTTTCAATGGCAAGGCTCATTTTGAAGAGAATGTTATTGTGCCCTGTCTGTCTCTTTCTCATTGTCTCTGTCACTGTCTCCCTCTTCCGTCTTCCTCTCTCTCTCTCTCTCTCTCTCTCTCGGTGTATATGCACATATGTGTGCATGCGCGCGCACGCGTGTGTGTGTGTGTGTCTAAAATAAACCAAACCAAAGCTCTTTTATTTTGTTGCTTCAAAATACAGATCCTGAACCTGTTACAGAACTTGAACCTGTTACTGTTAAAACTGAGATCTCTGGAAAAACAGTAGGTAATGAGCCTGTGCCCCTTACCAAGTGCTTTTGTTGCTCATTGCACTGTCCATTCCATCTCTGTCCCTGTGACATGTCTTGTCCACCTTTATGAGACTATGTCCATCCTCTTCTGCTGCACTGAGGTACTTTCATCATCTGAAAAACTTGAAGCATCCCAGCAAGCTTTCTGTTGTTTTCATGAGTGCCAGGACCACGAGCTTAGCTCCAACATTAATTGGGCGTGCAGCACATTTGAAACTATTACTGCTATGTAACAATATTCTGTGTAATAGCTGAATTAAAAAGAAATTAGGATCTATTTGTGACCTGGGCTCATCAGTAATAACAGCTACTCTTATGCTCATTTGCATACTTAGGTTTCTATGTCTTTTTTTCTTTTTTTAAAGTTTTTGCACAGTATTTTTGTTTCTTTGTTGGTGCTTTTAGTAATGATATGTTTTATTACTATTTTAATAATTAGGTCATTATCCAAATTTGAAATCTTTTCTTTAAATTTATTTTTTTATTGTTTAAATTTAACATGGGTTATATTACATATTTTCATCATCAGATCAGTTTAGATGAATACATATAGGTATATAAGATTGATCAAACAGTTAAGCATTAACCCTTCTAAATCAACATTATTTTTTTTTCTTTTCCCCTTTCTTTTCTTTGAAAGTTGACGTATTGCATATTGTCCTCACAATCGTTCTACAGAGTACAGTGTGTGGGCATGACCCACCTCCCTATTGATGTTGCTTAGAAAAAAAAACAAGGAAAAGAATATGCTTATCTTTGGACTAAGAGGAAGCACATACATATACAGTCAAATGTTCTGCAATTGCAGTGGGCCACCAGTGAAGCTTATGATGTTGGAGGTTATTGAATCTAAGCCTCCTAAAGCTCGTCTCACCAATCTAGCTCTGTGTTTCATGCATTGTAACTAAGCATTTTTTTCCTGCTGGGTGGTCAAGGGCAAGTTGAAGCAAGACCTGTATAACAAAACATTCTTTTTTTTTTTTTTTTTTTTTTTTTTGTATCTTCCAGGGTCAAATCCCCTCAGGATTAAGTTTGGGACCATAGGCAGTACTTTGTAGAACCAAATTTGAAATCTTAAACTACAAGTTTCTCCCTTAGTATGAGCCAGATTTCATCTCTCCTTTCATTTTTTACCAAGTGAGGAAATTCTATAATTTTTCAAAATCACTATTAATCTTCATGACTCAATGAGTATTTAAATTGTATGCATGATCTTTACCCTAAAAGCAGGATTAATGATAAAAAGAAGAAACACTGGAATGAAAAGAGTAAAAAAGTAAAACCAAAAGTACAATTTTCTAGAACTTTGGAAAATTTGAAATGTTTAGAGAAAGTGCTCCTCCATATCTAGAAACACAAGACCTAGAATAAAAGAAGGTTTTTCTTTCTCCAGCTACCACAGTATCAAAAAGAACTCGTCGTCCACGACCCAGACCTAAAACCACACCACGACCTCAAGCACCTCAGTCCAAACCGGGTAAATTTGTAACTACTTGGGGTAAGAGAGATGGGTTGGTAGTTTGCCTTAAGGCGGACCCAAATCAAAGCACTCAAGGGCAGTGATAACTCTTGTTCTCCCTGAATGCGAGGACACCCACATGATCTGCTCTGCCTGGCTTTTAAGGAGAACATGACTGGGTGAAACCCATCTGGTGTCACAAAACCATTTTTCTTACTATGTGAGGCTTTTCTTTCAAAATATATATTTAGTGCACTTCTATCAAATTACACTCAAACCCCAAGCTGAAAGTTCTTCAGCACAGTCAGTTTATTTATTTCAGGGAAACAAATTTGAACTCTCTTCCATATCTGCAGGCCACTTAGATGACCATTGGCAATATGCCAGCTGTAGATTTATTTTACTTCTAAAATAGTGGAATTGAGAATGTACTTGTTACAGGCTTAAAATGAATGATCTAGCAAAGGAAAATGTTAACATTGCCTGGGTTTGGACCTTGGACCTTCACAGCAGTAGGATAAGGAAGGAAAAAAATGAACCAGCTCAGGAGGACTGAATGTGTCTGGCACATTTGGAAGTAGCTATTATGCTGGTCAGAAAAAGAGTTTTCAGATTTCATTTAGGTAGTCAGAGATGATACAAAGGCAGCTGCAACCTTTAATTTGTACTTTTGCTGGGATTAGGCACACAGATGTTCTTCTACATATTGTAGATCTTTATCCTGCTCTTTTACAAACCATGACTTAAACAACAGTTTCAGATTTTTTATATAAATGAGTTCTTGGCAAAATCAGCACAGGTCACTTTGATGAATAGTTTTTGTATCTCTTTCAAATGAATAAACTATCTATGGCATTTGTGTTTACTTAAACATAGTCTTATGTGTTCATCAAGAATAATTTATTTTAAGTATATACTAAGTAAATGAATTAAAATACTTACTAGGTAGGGTTTTCCATGTCTATTAGAATTCATTAATTTAAGACTTAGGAAAATTTCACATTTGTTTAAGATATTTGAGATAATTCAAAGCTAAACCTAAAAGCAACCATGATGAAATTTGGTCAAATTTTCAAAGAACAAATATATATTTATTCCCTTATTTGAGGACTTAATTTGTTTTTCTTAGAAGAGTATCAGCAATATTTGTTTGGATATGAATGATCTGACCTTTACCTTTTAAAATTTCTTTGGCTTCTTTGTTATTTATTTTTTTATCTTTTTATTTTTTATTTTTGTTAGTTCCTCCGATAGTTATTGAACCTGTCACTTTTAAACCAGAGGCTACAGGAACAACATTCGGTAATGTTGATGACGGCTGTCTGTAACCTGGTCCTCTCATTGCAAAACCTTTCATTTCATCTCGCTTCACGTGGCAATGGTGTCATTCTTTGTGGTCATTCAAATGCATTCCTCTAAAAACTATGAAGACTTAACACTTTTATTAGAACCAGCCATGCATAATCTGCTTTAGATCATTTGCTTTCCATGTAACCTATTCATAAATCTTCCATGTCATTCTGAGTTTTGTTCAAGAGGTGTTTGTCTTAAATATGCACTTGAGATTTATCTGAGATCTCCATGGCTTATCTCAATAGAGTCATTAAGAACTTTCATAAAACCAGGCTGATCCATTATTAATGTACATTTTTTTCTCCCTAATTATATGTTATTGTTGCATTTCTACTTTGGTAATACTATATTCTTATTTTGATAGTTACATAGAAAATAGGTCAAAGATTAAATTATGAGTCACAGATTAAGTATACTTCACTATCCCTTCAAATTTGGCAATGGCTCCTGGCCATTTTGGTGCCAGTCAAGTTGTTCTGTGAGACTTTCTTTCTGTTTTGGGTTTTTTTGTTTGTTTGTTTGTTTGTTTGTTTGTTTGTTTGTTTGTTCGTTTTTGGCTGGCTTAGGCTGCCTTCAGGGTGCATCAGAAAGGCTTGTCGAGCTGGAGACTGAACTCCATTCTTCTGCACCTGACTGCATTTGCCTGAGCAGATGCTTAATTAAACAACTGAACTAACCCACAGGTGCCCCGGTCCTGTGAGACTTTGATTGTAATTGCCAAGCTTTATTTCTTGAATTAAATGATGATATTTGCCCTTAAAGAATTTCCTATGATGAAGTAGAAAAGAAAGGGAAAAGGGAAGGGGAAAAATCATGTATGTATATACACAGGACAGCTAAGATGATTGTACTACTAATTTCTACCAGCTTTTTAAAGGTAGAAATTGATACTTAAAATTTTTACTTTGACCAGTTTTGCATGCTTGTATCCGGTAGTTTAAGCAAGTACATTGAAGATCACAATGTGAAATATAACAACCATCATTGATACCTAAAAAGAAGAAAAGAATTTCCTATGATAAAAAAGATATATAATAAGTACATATGACAAAAATATAAAACTGAAAAAGGAAATACCTGATAAGATAGAAAGTCTAGAGCCATATTTTCACCTCCCATAACTTCCAGAATCTTAGATAATGCAAGTATGAAGTAATACAAAAATTTTTTTCCTTCAGTTCCCAAGCCATCACAAAAGACATATCATCCACATCCCAGACCAAAACCTATCCCAAGTCTTGAAGCACCTGAGTTTAAGCCAGGTAAACCCTGTGGTCTTAGTGTAAGAGTCAAAGCAGTTCAACATAGCTGCACCTTGAGAGTAATCCCACCGGCTGGGAGTAAACAGTTCTGCCCTTTGAGAGTGAAGATGCAATTCACGTGCGGCAGCAAGTTTCGTGGTGGAGAACAGAAGAAGAGCACAGCTTGGGGAGATTTGTGGGCAGCTAAATGCTTCATGCTTCCTGATTACAGTCTGCTCTGTGGCCATGCATCTTAATAACTTCTATTTCTCGCTTGAAAACAAAACTTCCTTGGAAAATTAACATAGTTAAAATTTAAAAAGATTGTCTTCAGTATCCTCCAACCTCTAACACTTCTGCATTATAATCCAGATGTAGGAAGCATGTTTTGGTCCTCAAACTACAAGACAGTTGAGGACAGAAACCTTTTTTTAATAAATAATGTAGAAAATGACATTGAGTGGCATCCTTACAAATGCCAGGCTGGTATTCTGATGCCACTGACAAGCTGGACTTCACATAAGTGTTTGGAGAAGGGAAATAAAGGAGTGGCATCTTGAAATCACTCTTGAACATGAATGAGTAGAATGATTCAAGACATAAAATCAGAGAAATGAGCACAGATAAATTAGAGGAGCCTGCTGGGATATTGGTATAGTGGATGTCTTACTTCAAGATGGGGTTCAAAACTTTTCTGTGTCTCAGTGCGCCCATACATATCTAGAATGGAGATTCTCAGGTGCCTGATGAAGCAGGTGAAATTTGAACTGATAAACACCAGCAAGTTATTTCCCCAATCACGTCCTTTCTTTCCTTATAATAGAGCAACAACTTTCTCAATTCATTATGCTGTGACCCTAGTCTCTCCAGAGATAAGTTCTTAGCAATAGCTACACAGTCCACTTTGGATTCTTAATTAGATAATCAAAGAAGGAACAATAAGGAGTTAGACTCCTGATAGGTATAGTTAAACTTTAGGAAATAAGCTGCTTATGTTTTTAGTTTAGTAAAGTTTTTTAAAAAATTGTTGTAAAGTTTAAGAAGCTGTGTTACACCAGAAATGTTCATTTTGGGGAAATTTTGTATTTTATTTAAATCATTTGGTTCACCTTAATACTTTTTGCAGGGCTTGAACCTGTGACACTCAGAACTGACAGTTGGGTTACAACACAAGGTAATGACGCTTTGAGATCCTCAGCAAATCCTCTTATTGCATCCTTGTCATAGGCATAGGTCCTTCCATTACAATGGACTAAGATGCCGTATTCTTGTGTGTGTGTGTGTGTGTGTGTGTGTAACCAGGGATTGAACTCAGGACCTTGCGTTGGTAGGCAAGCGATTATTCCACGAAACTATCTCCCCAGCTCCTATAGTCATTTCATTATTTGCTTCATTCTAAAAGTACAGAAAGCGCTGATATCTAAAAAGTTTGTTTCTAAGAGATTTCTGATGTTATCTGTTAGACCTAACCACTCAAAATTATTTTGTCATCTTGTATGATTTTAACCAATTGTTTTTGGTCTTTTTGAAACAGGGTCTTGCTATGCAGTTCAGGCTGGCCTTGAGCTCATTTTTGTAGCCCAGGCTGGTCTTGAACTGACACTGATCCTCCTGCCTCAGCCTCACAAGTGCTGGGATTATAGGCATGCATCACCATGCCTGGCTTAACCAATAATTTTTTAAAGGTGACTTTAGAAAAAAAATTTTCTTGACTTTAACAACTATTAAAGAAGTTTCCTGGTGGATATGAAATTCTACTTTGTAATTATTATTCCTTTATTCGCTTATATTATCTATGTAGTATTTGTTCTGAAACCTTATTTTTATGGTATATTAGTAAACTATAAAAAAACTTGTAACTAACCATCACTATCACTATGATATTTTGGCAGTAATTCCCAATCTTTTCATTTCATGAGAGTTCTATGTTTTACCTTCACTTCTTGAAAAGACAATTCCATTTTATACAGGATTCTTATGCCTAATGGACTCAATTATAAAAAGAGACAGGCTATAATAACAACGAAATTTCAAGTTAAAAAGAAATATATCCTAAAATATGAGAAGCATCTAGTAAGTTCTTAGGGAACATGCAGCCATGATCCTTCAATCCTTTAACTATTGAACTAATAACTGTAATAATTCAGCAATAACTGAAGGCTTTCTTTCCTCAGCTCCTAAAACATCTCAAAGGACCCGTCGTCCACGTCCACGTCCACGTCCACATTCACGTCCACGTCCACGTCCCAAACCTAAAACCACACCAAGTTCTAAAGCTTCTCAAACCGTACTGAGTAAATGTGAGTTTCTACCAGGAGTGTATCCCATCCTCAACTATGAGTCCATTATTAATGCCATTGGTGGGGGTGACAGACAGCTTGTGTTGGTTAAGGCAAAGTATCCTGCTGCTGCTGTGACTGCTTAGTTTGTATGGGAACATATAGTCTGGGATCAAACTGGCAGCTGAGTTATTTGGATGTTCTCCATAAGAATCTTCTGTACCCTTATGGGTCTTTCTTTTGCTACCACTTATTTCATTCTATTCTCTTAACAATATAATGTCTACATCTTAAATGTAATCAAGTGTTGTTTAAAGAAACAAAAATTAATTACCGTACATCTTTCTACAGTAGCACCATAGTAGAGACTTGTTCCTACTACTCAAGCTGTGGTATAGTCTAGGTCAAAACCTGCCCCTGAGTGAAACATACACAGATTGAGATAATAGAAACAAGGTGCTCTGTATATGCAAATCACACTTGAGTTTTAGGGTGCTGTTAACATCTTAGAAAAAGAAAAAGTTTATGAAGAATAGGAATAAAGACATGGCAAAAATGGGTCTTAAAATCTTGATGTTGAAAAGAGACTGAAGGGAACTAGAAAGCCCAACCATGAGGCCCAGAATTCCTGAAACAAATTGAATCCTGCTGCTAAGAGGCGGTAATAGTTTTGTTTGGGAAAATCCATAGGAGCAATTAAATAAAGTTCTCAAAGGTATGTTTAGAAAGTTTGGAAGCAAAAACCATCAATGGTCTTTTCTATCCACCTTGAGAAGGAAAAGCTGCTCTCCTGGATACCACATCTTAGGTGGGTGTCTATTATCTTTGTGGAGCACATTTGCCTCAAATGAGGTGGCAGCCTGTTTTCCAATATGAATTCTTTTTTTTTTTTTTTTTTTTTTTTTTTTTTTTTTTT